>SKCR01044170.1:0-77400 GCA_019454045.1 Zanthoxylum bungeanum
ATACGTAGTATTGCGCATTACGATCCAGTATCAGATGTCACATGCTAGGCCTGGGGCTGGAGTTGTGTCTGCCCCGTACGAAGCATATATCAGATCACTAGCAACTAGTCTCTTTATGATCGGAAAGTCATGACCTAGTTATACTTCCCTGATGGCTATAGCACTTAGAGTACCGGTTCTGTATCCCTGCGTAATCATCATCTCCATATGACTGAAGTGATACTTCCTTCTTGACATCACACCCAATACACTACGATTCTCAGTATACCCAGAAGAGGCGTACACGAAACCTGTTAAAGCCCCGGACGACCAAAACCAAAGTATATTGATTGTCGCAAGTATTAGCGATGCAAGTCTCAGGTTAAGACCAAATACACCTGCCCTGATTCGGACTCCCATAGACACATAGTCATACTACCAATGAGATTCCGAGGGGTCTATCCAGAGCGAAGCTATTTCCGTACCATCGGTAAACAGAACCTCCCATTACACTTGCATGAGTATCCAATACCCAAATATATGAGAACTATGTCGTTACGCTTCCATAAAACGCACAAGTGTAATACTAGTCTATTCCGCATTTTCGATGTCTAGTCTCGATAATACTATGACTAGGGATATTTAATGATTAAACATGAGTGGATTAATACTGTCTCATATCTTATTAATCCGGTACTAATCATATGGACTTTTATCATTTATATATCCATGTAATCCAATTACAAATGATAAAAGAGCAATTTCCTTTGTCACATAGTTAATTTGTACAACAACACCATGTTCTGTATAAATAGTGATGCTATGGGTCATAATTATCCAACATAAACCAGTCATTGTAGTTGTCCCCTTTGAGCTTATGTTCATCAAGGATGGAACGAAGTGATATTCCGTTTGCCATTTGAATGTTTGTGAAATATTTTAACCCACCTGTTAACGAGAGAATGTTAAAATTAGGAATATGTTTTCATTAATGTTTCATAATAACATAGGCTTTTAATTTTATGAAGTTGCTCCCACTCAATTATTTTAAAATTTTAAACAAATCACATCAACCCCAATATGATGGATTTCTTGTGGGCAAGGATCCCATTATCATCATTTCATAGCCCCGACTAGGGCCGGTCATTATAAAATAAGATAATTAGGTAGGTTCCCAACCAATTTATGATATATATCACAATTCCTTGATCATTGGGTTGGGAAATCAAACATGCCATAGCTTATGCTAGTCTTTGTGGACACCCAATCTTTACCACTAAGTTATAAGACCACGCCTAAGGGTCGATGTGTCTTATGACTCAGAAAAGTCAAACTATTGTCAATAGTACAATTTAGGGACAAATTGGTTTTGGTCAGTCTGGTTAAGCCTAGTCCAGCCAATACGGTTTAAGTCATTTGGGTCTATACTTTACAATGGGAGGCAAATTTTAGACTTCAATTATTATTGAGGATCTTAGAAAGTTTAAGTGAATAACTGTCAAATGGATTCCTCCATTGAAAATTCCCCAGATGGAGGGTAGAGCGAACTCTCTTAAATACCCTTACCTCTTAGGCTCTTATTACCTTGGTGACAGGAATAAACAATAGATCCTCCAAATTAGTCCAACACTTTAATTATGCTTTAAGGTAAGCTTGATTAAATGATTACCTAGATGTCTTCACAGCTTTTCCTTTTGGCTATAAAAAGGTAGTGAGCGAAGGAAGACACCAAATCATTATCTAACTCTAGTAATACCTTTGGTTAAATTAACTTTAGTTTGGAAAGTTTTATTAATGCCTTGGTCCCACCCCACTTGTATCTTTTATAATGTCTTTTATTATAAACAAGTGATTTATATCTATTAGCCTTAAAGGTAATAAATCTCTAAGTTCATCATGGAATAATTACTTAGCTAAGGGATAAGCAATACACTCTCTATTTCCTTAGAAAGTCTCTAGATGCTTGCACCCTAAAATAATCATGTCAATTCTAATCATACATAGAATCATCAAGCATATGAGTTTTAATATGTTTGAATTATTTTAGGCATTAAATTACTTTGATTAATATTTGATTATGATATTGAATTTTATTTTAATCAAATAAATTTTACTATTCATGTTTTTTTTACAGATGCTTGAATTTGAAAACAATTTTTCACAATTCAAACTTAACCAAATCATGTAAACTTATGCCGTAAAATTACGTTCAGGGTGTTAGCTTTCCAACGAGTTTTTACCACACCCAATTTCGAGTTCAAATGAGAGAGAACTAATCAAAACAAAATGGTGCGCTGGTACTACTGTTGGGAAGCGGCCGCGAGTGCGCAGCGGAAAATCAAGAAAAAAATCAAATTATGATGCCGCTATCCTTTGCCCAAGACCCATTTGTTTTTATTATTCTACAAGCCTAGGCATGTTACCATATATTCTAAGCATAAACATGGTTAATTATCATAAGAACTCTAATTAAAATAAAGAAAGAAAAAGTCTTACTTGAACCGAAGACTCCTCCAGTCCTCCTTCCAATCTACAAGTTTTTCTCGAACTCAGCAAGCTCTTCCACGTTTCAAAGAGCCACCCAAGTGTGTGGCCTCCAAAGGTGCACACACCAAAGCCAAAACTCAACGGCAAGACTACGCCTTGAGTGCACGGGTATTTTGCCATTGGTGCTAACCTAGGGAAATACCTCAAAAATTTTAACTCGAGGGTTCCTCTAGTTAATTAGACCTAAGGATCCTCAAAATCAGTGCCTTACTCTTAAACTTTAGAGTTGCTCACTGAAAATTGAGTTTTGAAAACTAACATGTCCAAAAAACAAAAGATAATCATGTCATAATCTGAAAATGAAAACTGAAAATGAGTTCTGAAAACTAACATGTATGATTGATGACTAGCTTGAGACTGATAGGTCTAATTTGAGAACACAACCGGCAGAGATGATGAATTCTTGAACTGCAAGTCGATGGTGAACTGTGAATTATGAAGAACTAAAACTAATGCATTTGAGACATGTGACATAAATGTGAAACACATAGCGTAACTGAACTTAAAACTAGAACTAAATATCTAAGCTGTGATACATAAACTGACACATGAACTGAAAACCGGTATGGCTATATAACCTGAATACATAGAACAAATACCAAAACTAAAATTGTAAACTAAGGCATGAACGATTATCAAATGACTTAAGCTGAATTAACATAGCTAAGGTTATAAGAGAAATTATAACTAAGTACAAGAAAACTAATCACATAAGTTCAGAGATAGAATCAACATAACGTAAACCACAAATAAGCAAAAAAGAAAGGATAAGATCTACTCACAGACCGAAGCTCATTTACTAGCATGCCTGGATAGATTCCTGCGAGATTACTATTGAACTTGTGTTCAAACTATGGTTAGCATACTCAAACTAATGATACGAAGCTTGATTCATGAATCCATGGACATGCTATTTAACTGACTGTGCTACTAATTCTACATGAAATGCATATACTAATGCTGATGGAATATTTTGGATAACCGAAATAGTAACTAGAAATGCCCAAAGCTAGATGTTTACGTATGTCTACTTTTGCCTTAACATAATGGCCGACTATTTGGCCTAAACATAATGTTCAACAAAATTAACATTCCATGCAATTTACTTAACAAATAATAAATTTTCACTAAGATTTCTTGAATTCAACTAAAAAGTCCATTTCAGGATTGACAAAAATCCATCCATTTTCATGCATACGTCCATTAACATGCATATGAACCAATTTATTGTCATTCAACCAAGCATCAATTAACCAAAACATAACCATTTGTCCTAATATATTTCCACACTTCTGTTTCAGCTCGCTTTCCTCATTTACAATCTTGTCATATATGCATCTATACAATTAAAACTTACCATACTTTTAAACATACACCAACACACATCATCAACAAAATCACAAGATATCACCCCTCAAAACATGGCATGAAATTCGGCCATAACATGCTTTTACGCAACTTGGAGTTTTTTTAAACAAAATCATACAAACACATGCTAAATCATCATTAAACACATGCAACTACAATCTCTCAAACATCAAAAGACGAAGCTCGACTTCCAATAAAAAAATTATAGATTTCGGCCATATAGCATAAACTACACTCGATGGTTTCTGAAACAAAGTCATACTAACTCATCTCAAGACATCACAACAAACTTGAATCATAATCCATTACCATCATTAACTAAACATTTAAACCACAATAAACATTCTACTCGGCCATACATGCGAAACACACACACCCTACAAGTATATTCTAACCATCATCATCATACAAATAGCTTCATTTCATCAACAACATCATAATCAACATCATTTACCATAAAAAAAACCAAACTCATCCCCCATTTACTTCCATTGAATTTGACAAGGGGAAACCCAGGCAACTTAGAAACTTTCATCAGCACTCAAACATTTCATATGCTTAAAATGTTACCCAAACACCTCAACCATTATCATTCATTAATAAAACAACATAAAACAGCCCCCTACTATGCCATTATTCAGCCAACCCACAAGAGAAGCCATTTTGAAATTTCCAACTAAATCAAATTCATCTCTAACAAAGACGTTACTCCAAAAATATTACATCATTAATTATCATCAAAGAAACAAAAACAAACCCTCTAACAGAAAAAAGATCTTTGGCCATGCCCTTCTCTTGAGGGAAAAATTGGACATTTCCATAAAATGAGCTTCAAACAATTTTAAGATGTCATAAAATGCTCACAAATGCATGCTAACTATCCATAATCAAGTTAACATGCAAAAGTGAAGGTTTATGGTTCTTTGGGCGAATTAGCACTTTCTTTAATCAAGCTCTAAACTGAAAAAGAGAAGAGAAATGAGAAAGGAAGTTTACCATGCCTGAAAATGTGCTTGAATGAATCAAATACAGTAAGAAAAATTGAAGCACAAAGTAGAAAGAAAAATGGCGGACGGGGAGGCTTCATTTTCATGTTTTTTTTGTTTGCAAAAATAGGGGATGATGAATATTGTCTCATATTTATACTATGGGCTGATTTTTAAGTGAAAATAAGTTGTTTAAGTGGTGCCATGACACAATCTAAAGTAGTCCATGTTTTCACTGTGTAGCTGCCACTGAAAAAAGATTTTTGACTTGGGTTCTGTTCTGTATTTGGAAAAATTCTCAACATGAAAGTTGTAGGTCTCGGTCTGACCGGGGTGTTATAATCCTCCAATAGTAGAGATATTTTGAAATTACAATAAAAGCCCTTTTGTGATTTTGGATTAATTTAATTAATCTAATTGTGACAAAATAAAGAATATTGTTAACCAATCAAACTTCATTATTTCACTTTATAATTATAATATCAAGTATTATTTATTATAAAAAATTATCAGGTACCAAAGTGCTCAATGAATACACTTAATGTGGTGGGACTCTCTAAGTCCACACATGTTTATCATATATGCAATTCAGCCACCTCGAATTCGTGAAGAACACGAACGACCTTTCTGAACTATACAAGTCGATGTTCATCACATATGTTTAGCAATCCATCTGTCATATGTTATCTGAGTTATGCTTAGGAACATAAGCTTTACACCGTCAATTTTCCTAGGCGCACATCTCATATTTCGACATATCCATGATTCTTTACACTAATCAGAACACTATTTATGATATATCTGGACCCAAATAGGTGATCGACTTTGGCAAAAGTCTTAACAATCTGACTTATACATGGATATCTTAACCATTTTGGTACCACCTACGGACCGACGGATCCTATTTTGAATGCACTTGGATTAACGAGTGCATCGATCTAGACCCAACGAACATCTAGCAGTCAAAACCATGAAAGGTCTCTGAAATATGTTGCCATCAAAGTTGTGGCGGATCCCACATAAAATCCCTATTATCATATAGTCAAAGGATTACATATGCCTACTTCGACTGAGAAGATTCATATTGGACGGTATTGTGGACTTCCAATATTAGGAATCACTTATGAGTCATTCAATATTCACTCAACGAATACCCACCATGTCTATAACAAGTTCTTTTGCTCATGGTACAATTGGTTTAAAACCATCGAACTCCAATTCTAATTTACAAACATTGTGCTAATCTTTTATGTTATATGAATTCGACCATATTCCAAAAACCATACTCTGAATATTTACTTTACGAATAATTTATCATAGTAAATACTTCTCAATTTCAAAACCATTCCGTAGTGTCCAGTATTACTAATATGACTGACCGGCGTCGTTAAACACACACGTATAACGCAAGCGCACGTATCGTTTCACGTAGTATAAAAACGTATCGTTCAAGTAGTATAAAAAAGTATCGATCCCACGAGGACTTAATATCTTTCTATTAATTTTATGAGGTCAAATGATTACTAGTATCTAACAGGTTGTTTGATTGATTTGAAAAGGTGACGATTCTAAATTTAAAAATAAGTAAATAAAGTTGTTCGAAAGTAGGTTAAGAAAAAAATCAATATTAAAAACTATCTAGGTTGTGATTTCTTTTAATATCATTTTAAAGATGAAGTGGTTATCTTAAAGTTGGGTAATATATTGATTTATTAACCTGGAACACTAAATTATGTGTAAGCCTCTGTCGATGGTCAGACACAAATACCCAGTTTAACCCAATTGAACCATATGTCTATGTCAACCAAATTATCTGGATTCATTAAGTTTAAGTTCCAATTATGGCTACCCCCGCCCGACAGGTATATTCCTATCCTGTAAGAAAATCTATTAAAGGGTTATCTATCCTCAAGGAAGATCGTGGGCTATTGAGTCTAAGGTTGAACCTAAAATCCCTATGTCTAGTTCATTTTAGATTTACCAGATCAATTTTATTAATGGCCAGTTAATGAAAAAGCATTAAGATTAAGACTCAATAAATAAATCTTTATATTACCCAAGCTATAATCTAACCCCTTATAAACGGTGATATTAAAAGTCATCACAACCCCAGATAACTAATTTAGTTACAACACCACTAGGGCTAGTAAAAACTTAAAAAATAAGAGACATAAAGTAAAAATGCGGTAAAGTAAATACTGAAAAGTAAATACAATAAAATAAAATGCTAAGGTAAAAGGAATTACTTTTACTACTACTAATTTAGATATCTCCCATAAAATAATATATAAACTTGTGATAACATTACCAACCGACCAATCTGGCGGTATCCTGATTAAGTCAAATTAAGTCCAACCAGCCATTAAGGCGGTCGGTAAATTGTCCATAAACCAGCCATAAATGCGGAACCAAAATTAAATTACCAACCGACCAATCTGGCGGTATCCTTGATTAGTCAGGTTTAAACCATATTAAATTAAATTACCAACCGACCAATATAGCGGTATCCTTTTTAAGTCAAATTTTAAATAGTGAATATATTATTTTAAGGGAGATTAATCTAGATAGCAATAATAAAAGCTTTACCTTTTACCCCAGCAAGGGGGAGTTACCTCCTCATTGCTTGAAAAATAAAAACTGCAAAAGTAAAGAAAAAAAGGTTTGTGCGTAAAAGTAAATTTGCGAAAAGTAAAAACTGAAAATAAAGAAAAGAAAGTGCGAAAGCGGAAATTAATTACTGGAAGCTGTAAATAAACAAACAAGATACAATCTTCTTATTTATTCATTAGGAATTTTCAAAGAAGAAAGTATGAATTTTACAAATGAAATGGCTTGGTATTTATAGGCAAAATTTTGCCTCCATCAAATCATCCATCAAATTCTCCACCAAATCCATTATTAATTTCTCCACTAATTACTCCACCAAAATCCATAATTGCTCCACTAATTGCTTATCTGGTTGTGTGGTGATGATTTGATAATTTTTATTAATTATTTATTAATTTATATTTTGCTTTGAAAATGATTGATAATGACTTTAATAATTACACATCACACACTTCTGGATGGTTCATCAATTTCGGTCATGAAATCTTCAGAATTCGAAATTATTTGTCTTTCAAATTGTAGATCTTGAGTCTTCTTTAATCTGGCACTTGAATCAGCTCAATCCGATATCTGAGTGAAAGTTATGCCCAAAATACGACAGATGCGCAAAACTGGAATTTCCAAAACTGCACTTCGTTAAAACGCCCTTTCAAGTTTCCAATCTCCAAAATTAAAATATCAAGTCCAATAATTGCCCTTATTTGACCCATATTTCGTCCTAAATGATTTCATTAGTCCCATATTATTTTATCTGCAAAATAAACTAAAATATATCAAAACGTTCATCAAACCCGAGAAACTAAACAAAATATTAAGTAAAAGGGGCGTAAATATTGATATATTTTCCGCTCATCACACCCCCAAACCTAACATTTTGCTAGTCCTCGAGCAAAACAACAAAATAAATACAAGAAACAATTAAAATAAACTAAGCCACTTTCGTAGGGATCACGGTTGCATTTAGCATATGCAACAAGCCTTTAAACCCCTAGGTGTCCCTAGTGGACGAGTTGTAGTCTCGTGAGGGTTTACAGCAATGATACCCACAAACATTTTACAAAAGTAAAAAGGTAGTAAAACTAATGCACACAAAAGCAAAAAGACAAAAGAAAAGAGAATAAAGAAGTTAGTGACTAATCAGGTGAAACTTCTACTCCAAGTTACTAGTTGTTTTGTTTCTTTCTAAATTACCGAATAAGTAAATTCTCCGATTATATTTACCATTCTCCATATACACAGCCAACAAAGTATTAAACAATCTCATTTTTGCCCACAACAGTCATAAGTGCAGTTGATAAGAGAGTAATATTTTTGTCCTGAAGTTTTATCAGAATTCACACCTTTTTATAGCAATGGAATAATATTTTTGATTTTTTTTTTGATTTTTATATTTTTATTTATATACAATACCTTCCATCTATGTAACGAGCTTTGGGCCGATGGCTCCCAAACCAGTTGGCTTTAGGGCACCAGGTGTTAAGACACCCCTACGGACTTAATTACTCAGACTTCAGATATATATATTTTTGCAGCATCTTTGATCCATGTAGCGAGCTTTGGGCCAGTGACTCCCAAACCATTGGCTTTAGGGCACTAGGTGTTAAAACACCCTTACAGACTTAATAACTCGGATCTCAGACGTTTTTTTTTTTTTTTTTACTCCATTGCTTTTTGAGATGCTTCCTCCAATTAAACTAGAGCACTGAATATTACAAACTTTTCAATTTTAGCTCATGTCCGTATGTTACTATGTATGTTGATAATACCTGCTAACTGAGCATATGAAGATCCATTTTAATCAGTATTATAGAGAATTCACAAATTAAATAATTCAAAAGGAAATAAACAAAAATTAACTTATTTCGAAATAGGCTTGAGATACGTCTCAGGAGTGGAAACTCCTTACTCAGCTATCTCTTACCAATTTCACCCTTTTAGTAATAAAAACACAAAAAAAAAAAACGCAAAATATTTTTGTAATTTTTGAAAATTTTTCAATTTTTTTGTATTTTTCGAAAAATTTTGGACTAAAAAAAAAAACAACACACAAACTAAAACAAGGTACTGATCAACTAATTCCCTCCCCCAAACCTAAATGAGACATTGTCCCCAATGTCTTAAAAGTAGAAGAAGAGTTTAGAAAATAATACCTGGTTAGCTGAAATTCTACAGGAAATTAAAGGTTAAGATCCAGATTAATCCTACGCCTCTTACCACGATCGTCCTCAGACCAATTTATCTTTGAAAGGATAGGGTCAACTCGTGGTTCATAGGCTATAAGTTGTTGGTCTATTAGATCCGGAGCAGTTCTAGCAGTAAAGAGGAGTTCTTTCAAAGGTTTTGACACGAACCCATTTCTCCGGGCATCATCAAGAAACACACAAAGAAAATCATAAAATCCATCAACGTTAAATAGCCCAATTGGTTTCTGGTGTATGTTCAAGTTCGCCCAAGATAGCACTATAAAAAATTTCCTCCAATGTGCCCAAGCCACCTGGCAAAGCAATAAAAGCATCAGCACGATTAATCATTTCTACCAGTCGTTCAGACATACCTGGCACGATCAGTTCCTCTCCGTTTGATGGTTCAATAAGATTTGCTTCTGCCAAGGGTTTTGGATGATTCCCAAAACGTGACTGCCTCCCTCCTGTACAGCCTTTGAAACGATCCCCATTAGTCCAAGATTGCCTCCGCCATATACTAAGTGCATATTTCTTGCAGCTAAGACTCGACCCAATTCTTGTGCTGCTTCTACGTATTGTGGTTTAGTTCCAACACTACTACCGCAAAACACACAGATGTTTTCAACTCGTCTTCTTGAAGTGGCTTCCATGTATTTCTTTCTAACTCTGGATGCCTTCAAAAGTGCAATGACGGGTTGAATTTATAGTACCTGAAAAGGGTGAGTAAAAATAGCACAAGTATCTTCCAGAGGACGATTAGTAGCGAAATAATATCGTGATAGTCAAAAAGGTCTGGATCCTGTCGGAGAAAATAAAAGAAAACAACAAAACAAATCACAATTATTAGAAAAGACAAAGAGATATAATATTTACAAGAAAAGTAGCGGCTTGATTGACGTCTATGCGTCAGGGACAAGCTTCCCATCCAATTTTCTTATAAATTGGCAAACAGGGTCTTTTTGAGTCAGATTCCCAAGACTTAACTGTTGTCTTTCTTTTTGAAATTGTGTATGTAATTTGCGAATGGCTATGTGTACATATCCACTGGGATGCGTCTCAAGAGTCGAAGATATATCATCTAAAGACTCCTTACTCAAGCCATCCCTAATGAATTTAATTTTGTCTTCGCGATTATCAGACACCATTCCTAAAGAACGACAACGAGTATTGCAATTCCAGCGTGCACATTTGTAACAAACACCCATTTGCTTAGCTCTACGTTTCTTTGCATATGTGCTTCTTCCAAAACCAGGCAGATGTGAAATAAATGAGTCAGAAGACTCACCTGCCAATCGGACTCTTGCTTCAATTACCCAACGAATGTCATTAGGAACACCATGGATTGTTAGTAGTCTCATCCGTTCCAAGCGAGCTTTGTAAACTTTCATCAGAGATTTTTGAGGGAGAGAAGGAAATTGCTTGTGAAGATTTGCTAGAGCTTCTTCCATCCTGAAATGACTTAACCTGCAAAAAAACAAAACACACCAAATTAAATCACACCAAATCACAATATATACAAAAATTGCATGGGTTGCCTCCCTGCGAGCGCTAAGTTTAAAGTCGTCAGCTAGACGTGACTTCTTGAACGTTAGGCTGGATCTGAAAGTGTGACACTTTCTTTTTGTCGCTCAAATGATTCTCCCCAGTAGTGCTTGACACGCTGACTGTTAACCTTGAATGTGTTGTTGGTATTGGGATCCAGTAACTCAACAGCTCCATAAGGTAAAACCTGAGTGATCACAAATGGACCTGACCACCTAGATTTCAACTTTCCAGGGAAAAGTTTCAACCTCGAGTTGTACAACAACACCTGCTGCCTTGGTTCCAACTGTCTGTGCACTATTTTTCGGTCATGCCATTTCTTTGTCTTTTCTTTGTATAATCTGGCATTCTCATAAGCCTGTAGACGAAACTCCTCCAATTCGTTGAGTTGATGAAGTCTTTTCTCTCCTGCAGCTTGTGAATCAAGATTCAACTTCTTCAGTGCCCAGTACGCCTTGTGTTCAAGCTCAACTGGTAGATGGCACGCTTTCCCAAACACCAATCGATATGGAGACATACCAATGGGTGTCTTGTAAGCTGTCCGGTAGGCCCATAATGCATCATCTAGTTTTGTTGACCAGTCCCTCCTTGTTGATCCAACGGTTCTTTCTAGGATTCTTTTGATTTCCCTGTTTGAAACCTCAACCTGTCCATTTGACTGTGGATGGTAAGCTGTGGCAACCTTGTGAGTAACTCCGTATTTGGATAGGAGTGCATCGAAGTATCTGTTGCAGAAATGAGAGCCACCATCACTGATGATTGCACGAGGTGTTCCGAACCGAGTGAAAATATTCTTTTTCAGGAATTTGATCACCACTTTTGAATCATTGGATGGCAGTGCAATTGCTTCAACCCATTTGGAGACGTAGTCTACAGCAACCAGGATGTACAGGTTTCCGAATGATGGAACAAAGGGTCCCATGAAATCAATACCCCATACATCGAATATTTCCACTTCTAGAATGTTTTGCAACGGTCCTTCGTTTCTCCTGGAAATATTTCCCATTCTCTGGCACCTGTCACATTGAAAAGCAAAAAGATAAGCATCTTTAAAAAGAGTGGGCCAGAACAAACCTGATTGTAGGACTTTGGCTGCAGTTTTGTTTCCGCTGAAGTGTCCGCCATATGGTGATGAATGACAGTGCTGCAAAACACTGTTGACCTCCTCCTGTGGAACACATCGTCTCAATAATTGATCAGCACACGTTTGAACAGGTACGGTCATCCCAGACATAGTGCTTGACTTCTTTGAAGAACTTCTTCCGTTGCTGAGTTGTCCATTCCAACGGCCATTTTCCTGACACAATGTAGTTGACATAGTCAGCATACCAAGGGACTTCCTGTTGTTTCATGGCAAACAGCTGTTCATCTGGAAAAGTTTCTTTGATTGACAGTTCTTTGCCAGCTGTTTCTCCATTCTCGAGCCTCGATAGATGATCTGCCACCTGATTCTCTGTCCTTTCCTGTCTCGAATCTCCACGTCAAATTCTTGCAGAAGAAGTATCCAACGGATCAATCTGGGTTTGGCATCTTTCTTCGTGATCAGATATTTGATTGCTGAATGATCTGTGTAGACCACCACTTTGGGACCCAGCAGATAGGAGCGGAATTTGTCAAAAGCGTACACAACTGCGAGCAACTCCTTTTCGGTGGTTGTGTAGTTGAGTTGAGCTTCATTCAGAGTTCTGCTGGAGTAGTAAATGGTGTGGAAAATCTTTGCTTTACGTTGTCCCAAAACTGCACCTACAGCAAAATCACTAGCATCGCACATCACTTCAAATGGAATGGTCCAGTCTGTGTGCTACAATGATGGGGGCAGAAACCAGCTTCTGTTTTAAGATCTCGAAAGCTTCCTGGCATTCTTTGGTGAAGTTGAAAGGCACATCCTTTTCCAGAAGATTGCAAAGAGGTTTTGCAATTTTGGAAAAGTCTTTGATAAATCTCCTGTAAAAACCTGCATGTCCAAGAAAACTTCGAATCCCCTTGACAGATGTTGGTGGAGGTAGTTTTTCAATTGTTTCAATCTTTGCTTTGTCTACCTCGATTCCCTTTTGTGAGATCCGGTGTCCAAGAACAATGCCTTCTTGTACCATGAAATGACATTTCTCCCAGTTGAGTACCAGGTTTGTATCTTCGCACCTTTGTAACACCTGTTCCAGATTTTGCAAGCAATGGTCAAAAGAATCTCCAAACACAGAAAAGTCATCCATGAATACCTCCATACTCTGCTCCAGCATGTCTGAGAATATGGCCATCATGCAACGCTGAAAAGTGGCGGGGCATTACATAATCCAAATGGCATCCTGCGGAAAGCAAAAGTACCATAGGGACATGTAAATGTGGTTTTCTCCTGATCTTCTGGGGCGATGGCAATCTGATTGTACCCTGAATATCCGTCAAGAAAGCAATAGAATTCATGTCCCGCCAATCTGTCTAACATCTGGTCAATGAATGGTAGCGGAAAATGGTCCTTTCTCGTGGCTTTGTTCAGCTTCCTGTAGTCCATGCATACTCTCCATCCAGTCACCGTTCTTGTTGGAATCAGCTCGTTCTTTTCATTGGTAACCACAGTAATTCCTCCTTTCTTCGGCACACACTGCATAGGACTTACCCAACTGCTGTCTGAGATGGGGTAAATGATGCCAGCATCCAACCATTTGATGATTTCTTTCTTCACGACTTCCTTCATGATTGGATTGAGTCTCCGTTGATGTTCCACTGTGGGTTTGTACTCATCGTTCATCAGGATCTTGTGCATGCAAAATGATGGACTAATGCCTCGAATGTCTGCTATAGTCCAGCCAATGGCTTTCTTGTGCTCTCGTAAAACTCTCAGTAGCTTTCATCCTGCTCCAATGTTAGTGAAGAAGAAATAATAACAGGTAATTCAGAAGAGTTTCCAAGAAATGCATACCTGAGATGACTCGGAAGTAACTTCAGCTCCAACTGTGGTGGTTCTTCAATCGAAGGCTTGATTCGATCTTTCTTTGGCAGTTCCAAGCTTTCAACTGGTGGTGTTGCTTTGAATCGAAATGGTTTGTCAAGGTAGTTGATACATTCCAGGATTTCAGCATCTAGCTCGCTGTCAGTCATGTTGGTGATGCAAGCTTCAAGTGTATCTGTGGGATTTGGCTCAGTATTTTGAACGATACTATCAACAACATCAACTCTGAAACATTCTTCTTCCTTTTCATCGCTCGGGAATTTCATGGCTTTGAAAACATTAAAGGTCACTTCTTGGTCCTGCACTTTCATGGTCAGTTCTCTTTTTGCACATCAATCACAGTTTTACCTGTAGTAGCAAGAATGGTCTCCCAAGAATGATAGGTATTTCTTTGTCTTCTTCCATGTCAAGGATGATGAAATCTGCTGGGAGAATTAGTTTGTCGACTTTGACCAGCACATCTTCAACAACACCTCTTGGAAATGCGAGTGTTCGGTCAGCAAGTTGCAATGAAACTGAGGTAGGCATTGCTTCTCCAATCTGCAGTTTCCTGTAAATAGAGAAAGGCATCAAGTTAACACTGGCTCCTAAATCACATAAAGCCTTACCGATGTAATGTTCTCCAATGGTGCATGGGACAGTGAAACTGCCAGGATCTTTCAACTTCGGGGGAAGTTTCCTCTGAATGATGGCGCTGCATTCTTCCGTTAATGCTACTGTTTCGTAGTCTCCCAATCTTCGTTTTCGTGAAAGAATGTCTTTCATGAATTTTACATAGCTGGGCATTTCTTCCAAGGCTTCTGCAAATGGATGTTGATGTGAAGCTTTTTGAACACCTCCAGGAATCGAGCAAACTGCTTGTCCAGTTTGTTTTTCTGAAGACGTTGAGGAAAAGGTGGAGGTGGAATGATCTGTTCTTTTTCCTTTGCTTCTTTTTCCTCCATCTGTGGAACTGCATCTTTTGGAACTTCCTCAACTGTTGCTTTGATTCCAACATCTTTATTGATCTCAGTACCGCTTTTTTTTAAAGGTAATAGCTTGACATTGCTCCTTCCCTCGGTTCCTTGGATTTGGTTCTGTGTTGCTGGGAAGATTACCTGGCGGTCTGTAACTCTGAGCATTGGCCAGTTGTCCGATTTGATTCTCCAGTGCTTTGATGGAAGCTGATTGGCTCTGAAACATAGCATCGTACTTTTTAATTGATTCAACACTTCTATTATTCCTGGTTCATTTATCTGTTCTTGGCCTTTGTTCTGTTGCTGGAATCCAGGTGGTGGATAGTTCTGCTGTTGGAATCCTGGTGGTGGATTGTTCTTTTGCCCTGAATTGTTGCTCCATGAAAATTAGGATGATTCCTCCACCCTGGGTTGTAGGTGTTGGAATATGGATTGTTCCCCTGTCTGTTGAAATTGTTGACATAATTTACCGTCTCTTCAAGTTGGTTTGGTTCTGGTGCTCCTCCATATGGTGAACTTGTGGATCCAGTGGTAAGAGTCTCCATGAATTTGCATATCTGATCCAGCTTGGTGTTGACTGCTGTATTGGCTCCACTTTCATAAATTCCTGCAATTCTTTGGATCATGCTCCTTTCTGTTGGCCACAAGGAATTATTGTTGGCCATTTCTTCGATTAGGTCCCAGGCTTGATCTTCTCCTTTTGCCATTAAAGCTCCTCCAGCAGCAGCATCAATTGTGGTTCTCATTATTCCAGAAAGTCCATTATAGAATGTTTGGACTTGAAGCCATTTTGGAATCTCATGGTGAGGACATTTCCGGAGCAAATCTTTGTACCTTTCCCAAGCTTCGTAGAGAGTTTCTGAGTCTTGTTGCACAAAGGATGTGATGTCATTCCTCAGTTTTCCAGTTCTGGCTGGTGGAAAGTACTTTGCAAGAAATTTGGTGGCTAAAGTGTTCCAAGTTGTGATGGAACCTGCTGGTAGTGAATGTAGCCAAGCTTTAGCTCTGTCCTTCAAGGAGTATGGAAAAACACGCAGTCTCATTGCTTCTTCAGCTTCTCGGTTGTAATTGAAAGTGCCGCAAACTTCCAGGAAGTTGCTGATGTGGGCATTAGGATCTTCAGTTGCATTCCCCCCAAACTGAACTGACTGCTGAATCATCTGAATGCATGTTTTGATGTCACCGCATTTGCTGGTAAGGGAGGAAGTACAATGCAAGAAATGAGTCTGTCAACCACCGGAATGGTTCTGTCTCGAATGGGAATTGGTGGTGCAACTCCAAAGGTTCAGGTTCCATGTTGACTAAAGCTTCTTGGCCTTCTCGCCTTTCCCTTCTCAACTGTCTGATGGTTCTTTCAATTTCCGGGTCAAGCGGTCGGAGTTCAAAGCTTCTGGTTCGTCTCATGTAGTTTCTGAAACCTGAAACACAAGAAAACAAAACAATAAGTAAAAAGAAATTAGATATAAGTAAAGGTATCTAACCCCTAAACTAATAGTAAAAGATAAATAAGTCCCCGGCAACGGCGCCAAAAACTTGACCGGCGTAAACACACACGTATAACGCAAGCGCACGTATCGTTCAAGTAGTATAAAAAGTATCGATCCCACGAGGACTTAATATCTAATCTATTAATTTTATGAGGTCAAATGATTACTAGTATCTAACAGGTTGTTTGATTGATTTGAAAAGGTGACGATTCTAAATTTAAAACAAGTAAATAAATTGTTCGAAAGTAGTTTAAGAAAATTCAATATTAAAAACTATCTAGGGTTGTGATTTCTTTTAATATCATTTTAAAGATGAAGTGGTTATCTTAAAGTTGGGTAATATATTGATTTATTAACCTGGAACACTAAATTATGTGTAAGCCTCTGTCGATGGTCAACACAAATACCCAGTTTAACCCAATTGAACCATATGTCTATGTCAACCAATTATCTGGATTCATTAAGTTTAAGTTCCAATTATGGCTACCCCCGCCCGACAGGTATATTCCTATCCTGTAAGAAATCTATTAAAGGGTTATCTATCCTCAAGGAAGATCGTGGGCTATTGAGTCTAGGTCTTAAACCTAAAATCCCTATGTCTAGTTCATTTTAGTTTACCAGATCAATTTTATTAATGGCCAGTTAATAAAAAGCATTAAGATTAAGACTCAATAAATAAATCTTTATATTACCCAAACTATAATCTAACCCCTTATAAACCGGTGATATTAAAAGTCATCACAACCCCAGATAACTAATTTAGTTACAACACATAACTAGGGCTAGTAAAAACTTGAAAATAAAAGACATTAAGTAAAAATGCGGTAAAGTAAATACTGAAAAGTAAATTAACAATAAAATAAAATGCTAAGGTAAAAGGAATTACTTTTACTACTACTAATTTAGATATCTCCCATAAAATAATATATAAACTTGTGATAACATTACCAACCGACCAATCTGGCGGTATCCTGATTAAGTCAAATTAAGTCCAACCAGCCATTAAGGCGGTAATATTTGTCCATAAACCAGCCATAAATGCGGAACCAAAATTAAATTACCAACCGACCAATCTGGCGGTATCCTTGATTAGTCAGGTTTAAACCATATTAAAATTAAATTACCAACCGACCAATATAGCGGTATCCTTTTTAAGTCAAATTTTAAATAGTGAATATATTATTTTAAGGGAGATTAATCTAGATAGCAATAATAAAACTTTACCTTTTACCCAGCAAGGGGGGAGTTACCTCCTCATTGCTTGAAAAATAAAAACTGCAAAAGTAAGAAAGAAAAGGTTTTGTGCGTAAAAGTAAATTGCGAAAAGTAAAAAACTGAAAAATAAAGAAAAGAAAGTGCGAAAGCGGAAATTAATTACTGGAAGCTGTAAATAAACAAACAAGATACAATCTTCTTATTTATTCATTAGGAATTTTCAAAGAAGAAAGTATGAATTTTACAAATGAAATGCTTGGTATTATAGGCAAAATTTTGCCTCCATCAAATCATCCATCAAATTCTCCACCAAATCCATTATTAATTTCTCCACTAATTACTCCACCAAATCCATAATTGCTCCACTAATTTCTTATCTTGTTTGGTGGTGATTTGATAATTTTTATAAATTATTTATTAATTTATATTTTGCTTTGAAAATGATTGATAATGACTTTAATAATTACACATCACACACTTCTGGATGGTTCATCAATTTTGGTCATGAAATCTTCAGAATTCAAAATTATTTTGTGTTTCAAAATTGTAGATCTTCGAGTCTTCTTTAATCTGGCACTTGAATCAGCTCAATCCGATATCTGAGTGAAAAGTTATGACCACAATAATACAGATGCGCAAAACTGGAATTTCCAAAACTGCACTTCGTTAAAACGCCCTTTCAAGTTTCCAATCTCCAAAATTAAAATATCAAGTCCAATAATTGCCCTTATTTGACCCATATTTCGTCCTAAATGATTTCATTAAGTCCCAATATTATTTTATCTGCAAAATAAACTAAAAATATCAAAACGTTCATCAAACCCGAGAAACTAAAAAAAATATTAAGTAAAGGGGGGGTAAATATTGATATATTTTCCGCTCATCAATGACCATTCTAAGGTCAAGTCCATTCTCATATATATATATATATCTCAATCTAATATACATAATGACATTCCCATTAACAAGGTGAATGAAATGTAGTTATTGTTTTAATAAATAAATAAAATATATGACAATACATAATTCGGATGGTGCTCCGAACACCAACTCCAACAATTAAATGTTATTAAAATGTTTCCCAAATAAACAAAAAAAATATTTTGACTCTGCTTTTGATGTGAAATGATTTCACCACATTATACATCCTCTGTTTTAGGGGCTCACCCAACTGACTATGGTTGTTTTGTTGCCTCTATCGACATGGTCCTATTAGGGACATTATATGATCTATACGCGCGATTGGTAATAGACATCATATATGGTTTTTGACGATATGATATAGATTTTATTATTCTTCAAATTTCAGCTGTTTCAAAATTTGATTTCATATTATATGATATACTTTTTTAAATGATGATATATGATTCTGTCTATGTGTCTTCAGTTTCTGATATTCTTTTGATTCTGATTTTTATTTAAGTTTTATGATGTCTTTTCATGTTGAAGTTTTCTTGAGTCCTAACGTTAGTTTTCGACTTCTGTCATATGAAAAATCTGTAAGTCAGTACTTCTATTTTATGATAGTTTTTTTTTTATATTTTATCGATAATTCTATTATGTTTTAAAGTGATTTTGGAAGAAAATGGATTTCAGATAACTTTGTTATGGATTTGATATGATATGATAAGTTTATGTATCGACACTTATTTCATTTTTTGTACTACATTTTCATCGAGGTGCTTTATAAAATATTTTCGTCACGGAGCCTGATGATGTCTTTAGTCTTATACATTTATGGCGCCTGATTGTGATATGGGGTTCCAATCATCGGAAAAAAAAACAGCCCACTACCCTCTGTCGACATGGTCTTGTTTGGATATTACCTCGTTCTTGCGTGTAACTCATGCAATGGACGTCTAAATAGTTTTGATGAATTTGGATTTCAGAAGCTTTTGATTTTAGAATGAATCCTTTTTGAGTAATTCATGTTTTTAAAAGATGATTATCGTTTATTATGACTTCTGATGATGTAGGAGTTGAATATATTAAGTCTGTAGTATGATTTTTGTTTCTGTTAATGTGTGCATTTATCTGTAAGGAATTCGCATTCTCATATCCGTTTCTGATTGTAATTGAAGTTAAATATGGATCTTGTAATGTAATCTAATATGCATAATGACATTACCATTAATAAGGTTGAAATGAAAATCTAGTTATTTTTAATAAAAAATAAAAATATATTGTACAATATATTATTCAGATTGGTGCTCCGAACACCAACTCTAACAATCTACATATGATTTTTGAAAATTTTCCCAAACAAATAAAAAAATATTTTGACTCTGCATTTTATGTGAAATGATTTCACCACATTGTACATACTCTGTTTTATGGGGCTCCACCCAACTGACTGTGGTTGTTTTGTTGCCCTCTGTGGACGTGGTTCTATTAAGGACATTGTATGATCTATACGCGTGATCGACAATGGACGTCCTATATGGTTTTTGATGATATGATATAGATTTTATTATGCTTCAAATTTCATCCATGTTTTCAAAATTTGATTTCATATTATATGATATACTTTTCTCAAATGATGATATACGATTCTGTTTACGTGTCTTCAATTTCTGACATTCTTTTGATTCTGATTTTTATTGAAGTTTTATGATGTCTGTTCCAAATGAAGTTTTCTTAAGTCCTAACATTAGTTTTTGACTTCTGTCATATGACAAATATGTAAGTCTATGCGTCTATTTTATGATAATTTTTTTTATATTTTATCGATAATTTTATTATGTTTTAAAGTGATTTTGGAAGAAAATGGATTTTCGATAACTTTGTTATGGATTTGATATGATATAATAAGTTTTCGTATCGACACTTATTTCAATTTTTGTACTATGTTTTCGTCGAGATACTTAATAAAATATTTTCGTCACGGAGCTTGATGATTCTTTAGTTTTTTTATCTTGGTGGTGCTTGATTCTGATCTGGGGTTTTGATCATCGAAAAATGACAGCCCACTACCCTATGTCGACATGGTATTTTTTGGATATTTCATGGTTCTTGCTTGTAACTCAGGCAATGGACGCCGGAATAGTTTTGATGATTCTGGATTTCAGAAGCTTGTGATTTTAGAAAGAATCTTTTTTTAGTAATTTATGTTTTTAAAAGTTGTTTATCGTGTATTGTGGCTTCTGATGATGTAGGAGTTGAATATATGAAGTCTGTAGTATGATTTCTGTTTATGATAATGTGTGCATTTATCTGTAAGGAATTCGCATTCTGATATCCATTTCTGATTTTAATTGAAGTTGAATATGGATCTTGTAATGTACTTCCGTTTCTGATAACATATACGTTTGTGTGAAAAGACTATATATTGTGTTATATTTTTGATAATGAGTGTCCTTGGACTATATCGAGAATTCTTATGTGTGACATGTTCATGTTGGGTTGATGAGACTGACTTTGTGATAATTGTATGGGACATGTGTGTGTGATCCGTTTTATTGAAGATTATGGTATGTTTGATAGGAATAAGATTTGGAAATCTGTATGAGATATGTTTTTGAATGTGTATTTATGAAATATTTCTGATATTTCTGAATTCTCCCAAAACCATTTAAATTCTCATAATACTTCATAATATAACGTTTCAGAACCACCAGATAACTTAAATCCTCAAATTATGTGTTTTCAAAAAAATCTTCCGTAAAACTTTTCGAAAACGCTACGGAAGGATCTCGAACCCTCAAAAACTTTCTGAAACCATCTACAAATTATCGTATCATTATAATTAACTCTTACACATCAATACAATCATCAAAACACAAATACGCGTGAAATCTGATTTTACTGAAAACTCGCTGATCCTACCGGATCGATCCAACTCATTTTGTTTTCACCCTAATTTTTCCAATAGCAAAATTTTGATACATTCTAACTTATCCAACTCAACAAAAAATAATATATTACTCTACGAAACCACTGGAGGCATCTCAATACAAAACAAGAAAATTGAAAAAATATCAAATTTTACCGGGATGTCTTACCGAGATTTTGAACCTATTTATAGACTCCCAAAGCTCCCATGAACACACTGGTGTAGTCAAAATTTTCATTTGGAGTTGTCGAGCAACACGGTTCTACACAACAGTTCATTTTTGCCTCATTTTGTATACATCGAGCATGGATCGGAGTAACCGTCACCACCATCTTGCGGTACTCTTCGAGGGCTTCCATTTGGTATATGGATCGACCTGTAAAAAAAGCCCGAACGAGTCGGGTCGAGCTCAAAAAATAGCCACGACTTCTTCTCCCCGTTGCGCCCTCATGCTTGGCTTCTCCGGTGATCGCCGGCCACCAAAAATATCTTAGTACCTGGACGCACCTGACACACTCATAAATAGGTTTTTTACTACGAAGTATAAGAGTGTCGAAGTAATATAATAATCTGATAAGTCTACGATCGATCCACAGGGAATAGATTTAGTAAAATAAAATAATAATTTGAGTGAAAATAAAAAGGATGAATTGTTTGAAGTGATGGACAATTTTAAATTGGACTGCAATAATAAATTAGAATACTGGCACTAGGGATCCACTTTTGATATTTCAAATATAGGGAAATCTTACAATTTATAATGTATAAATTGTCATTATTACTCACCTAATTTACTTCAAGAATTAATTATGTCAAAAAAACTAGCCATAAAGACGGTGATAACATTTGTCTATAAGATGTTTAATTAGGTACTCAATTTTGCCAAATATTTAAAATCAACCATAAAAGCGGTAACAAAGTTTGTCAATAATTGGTCCAAATTTAAATTACTCTCTCATATAATATGGGGTAAAGTATTAACTGTTCCAACCAAGAAAAGATTGTCTACAACGAATCAAGACACCCGCAAATATAAGAATAGATTACATATTAGTGTTCACATTACAATTCATATATTATAATATAAGTAAGGTTAATCTATATTTTAATATTAAGAGTTTCACTTTTTACTCCAGCATGATAGAATTAGCTACTCATACTTTGAATAAAAACACATAAATTTATTATTGAAAAAGAAAAAAAAAAAGAAATTACAACAGAACTTGAAAAATTAAACACACAAAAGCTGAAACTCCATAAATTTTCAGAGAGAAAACTATGGACCAGGCTGATTTTCTAAGGTACTGAGCACCTTTATTAATAGTAGAAGACTCAGCACCCTATTAATAGTAGAAGACTCAGCACCCTACATTCAATTTACAAATTGCAAAAGCAATTTGCAAATTGCATGTTTGATGGGAATTGACAGTCCACCGAAATATGGATTGTCATTTCCGACCCTTTTTTTTATTTTGTTTATGTTTTTATAATAAATAAACTTACATGCAATTTTAAAAACAAAAGTTGTAGATATTTGAGTCTTCTTTAATTTGGAAGTGTAATTGCCTCAATCTCATATTGGAGTACAAAGTTATGGTCAAAATACGAAAATTGCACAAAGTTGAAATTGTACAATGTTAGAACACCCTTTTAAGTTTTTGGCCTCCAAAATCCAAATGTCACGTCCATTTTTTTAATTATGCATTCAATGTATTATTTCACCTATATAAGATATAAAAATCACAGTAAATATATATAAATATAGATTTAATTATTATTTTACAAATATGCTAAATTAAAGAGATTAATGAAACTATAAGTGTAAAATGATTAGTTTCTCTTTATTAAATGTACATTTTTTTTTTGTTCATCACACCCCCCCCAGAATTCACGTCTTATTGGAAAGAGAATAATATGCTTTTCCTGATGTTATGTTAGAATTCACACCTTTTGGCAATGACAATTTATTTATATACAAAATAGTATTTTTTATAATACATCTTTAACCACTGTAACGAGCTTTGGGCCATTGACTCCCAAACCAGTTGGATTTAGGGCACAAGGTGTTAAGACACCCCTACAGACTTAATTATTAGTATCTCATTTGTCAAAAAAAAAGAAGTGTCTGATTTCTTAAATTTTCTCTTTAACTGATGTAACGAGCTTTGGGCCAGTGACTCCTAGACCAGTTGGCCTTAGGACACTAAGTTTTAAAACACCCATACGAACTTAATTGCTCGAGTTAGAGAGGCTATGAAATCAAACTTAATAACATATTTGTTTAACAAACTTAAGCTCTACCTTCTTACACGAACAATCACTGCTTGCTGAGGCAATATGTCCGGTTACTAAGAAAAAGCTTGATTATTATTATTATTATCATTTTTTTAAAACTAACTCAAGCCATACCATTTTACGCTATCAATCACTGTTTGCTAAGACAAGATGTCCAGTTACTAAGTAAAAACTTGTTTTTTTGGGAATAACAAAAGAAATTCCACTGTTTTTATCTCTAACAAACTTTTCACTTACAACCCACGATCATATGTTACCGTGTATGTTGATAATACCTGTCAAATGAGCATATGGAAATCAAACTTCAATAAATATTATGGAGAATTCATAAATTTTAATGATTCAAAAAGAAAAGAACAAAAATAACTTGTTACGAAATATATTGAGATGCGTCTCATGAGCGAAAACTCCTTACACTACCATTTTTGACAACAATTACACTTGGTTAGTCAAATATTTATTGGTTTGGGTGTTTTGGTTTTGGTTTGGGTTTGGTAAGTGGTCTATGGGGGTTTTGGGCCTAAGATAAGCTTTGAAACGGAAGTCCAACAAGCAACCGAAGCTAAACAACTTAGATAAAATCCAACAAAATTCCATTTTCTGACTTTACCCTTCTAACATCTATTTCCCGCGGCTTTCATGACCAAAGAGATAGTGCCTCCATACGAGACTCGTCATTGGGCTGATATGCAAAAATGCAATGCCTACACACCGTTAAACTAGTTATAAATAATCAGTATTATTCATAAATGTTGCCCTAGTGCTCTACGAGTATATCTCATTAGTGGGACTTTCTAGGTTTAGGCATATCCATCACGAAATTAAATTTTGTGTCCATAATTCACCCACCAGTAAATTATGACGAACATGGATAAACTCTCTGAACCATACGGGTCGAGGTCATAGCATACGTATAATCCCTCAGTCACAAGTATCCGGATTATTCCAGAGATATAGATACAAACGTCAAATCTCTATAGATATAATCACGTCGACGTTTCTATTAGCAATCCATTAATAACACTTAAAACTAATTTCTACAGTGTACCATGGGCCCATAGATTTAACAGATTGCTAATTTCATATTGAATACATATACTCTGTCCACAGAATTGACAGATCATTTCTTGATACAACATGATATCCTGAGAATGAGTCAACACCCAACGAACATGCGGAGTTCTGATCTAAATAGATCGGTGACGTGACTGTCATCTAAGTGTAGAGGATACTCATATATGTTAGACAGTAATGTCCCATAGCGTCACTATTTTGTAAATGATATTGTATTATTGTACAAAATTAACTATGTAGTAATGAAATTGCCTTTTACCGTTTTGTAATTTATTTACTTAGAAATATAAATGGTAAAAGTCCCTATGATTAGTTCCGGATTGAGATGATATGAGACAGTATCAATACATAAAGGTTTAATCATTAAATATCCCTAGTCGTAGTATTATCGAGACTGGACATCGATAATGCGGTATAGACTAGTACTGCACTTGTGCATGTTGTGAGGGCACAACGGCATAGTTCTCATATATTTAAGTATATGATACTTATGCAAGTGCGGTAGGAGGTTGTGTTTTACCGATGGTACGGAAAACAGCTTCGCTCTGGATAGACCCCGCGGAGTCCCATTGGTAGTATGTCTGCGTGTCTATGGGAGTCCGCTTCAGGGTAGGTGCATATGATCTTAACCTGAGACTTGCATCGCTAGTACTTACGACGATCGGTAAACTTTAGTTTTGGTGGTCCAGGGCTTTAACGGGTTCTGTGTACATCTCTTCTGGGTTTATCGAGAATCGTAGTGTATTGGATGTGATGTCAAGATGGAAGTATCACTTCAGACATATGGAGATGATGATCGCGAGGGATTCAGAACTAGTACTCTATAATGGTTGCAACCATCGGGATAATATGACTAGGTCAGGATTATCCGATTCAAAGAGACTGGTTGCTTGACATCCGATATGTGTTCGGACGGGGCAGACACTTATCCAGCCCCAGCCCTAGCATGTGATCATCCGATACTGGTTCGATATACACTATACTACGGTATACTACGCCTGTTATAGATCTAATATTCCAGTAAGAATATTTCTAGAGAATTGGGTAGGCATGGCGTTTTGCTAGAGGCTAACCTTGTCTTGTAAATCGGTAAAAACGTAGTACTTGGTACGTACGTGTTCGGATAGTTCGACAACCGGATTTACTGCCAACATATCTAGAGGTCTCTTGGGTCGCTTCCCGAAGATTCACCGATGACGTATGATTCAAACTCGATTAATCTTGGATTAATTACGGAGAGACTTTATCTTGGATAAAGTACTGTATAAAGAGAGAGAACGATTAATTTAGAATTAATCGTAAAATTATTATATTCGATATAATAAACGGAATTCGATTTCGACGCGAAATTAAAATTAGATTTTAATTCGGGCAAACGAATAATTTAGAATTAATTCGTTAGCGACGTAAATAATAATTCGCTAGGCGCAATTATTTATTTAAATTCGATTTAATTAACGTCGCGACGTAAGCTCGATATTTCGGAAATATCGAACCCGAACGCGTGAGTGCACGTGGGCCCACTTTCATTTGGAAACGTGTGGGGCCCACATGACACTTGTCATTATTTGTATTTTTTAATCAAGATGCAATGCATGAAGATAGTGTACAAAGCACTCAAAGATAATGCATGGAAATTGAGTGTTAGACACTCTAAGTCTTGCATGGTTTGTGTTATATTTATATTATTATTTAATATAATTATAACATAAATATAAATTGATTTTGAGACAAAAAATCAGATCTTCCTCTCCCTCTCTCATTACCGAAACTGTCACAGTTTTGGCTCTCCAATTTTCAGTTTTTGTAGCAAAAGGCTTGAAGAATTTGTGTTTGTTTGGAACATAAAAACACATCTTTGGCTAGCACCATCAAGGGATCATACAAGGTGATATGGGAAACTCATCTTAGAGCTTGGAAGGATCAAACAAAGCTTGGAGCTTCTCCACTGCTTGGCCGAATCTTCACTGCACAAAGGAGATTTTTGCTTCATCCATTGCATCCACATTTGGCTTTTGTGAGTATTGTTTCCGCCTTACTTCAATCTTGTTCATTCTTATATATATTTTGCTTGTTTTTGATCTTGGGACATGGTTATTAGATTTCCAACAATGGTATCATTGAGCCTAAAAATGCATGCAAATATATTAGGATGTTATTTGGGGAAAATTGTTTGAAGCATGATTTGATGAGTTTGCTTGGTTGAATATGCTTAGATGTATGTTAAAATGGATTATACATCATCAATTTCATGGAAAATAAATTGGATTAATTTTTCCAACCCCAAAGTGGCTTGGCCGAATACATGCAAGCATGAGGACTAGATGATTTTTTAATTTTAAGACATTGGATGACTTGAAATAATATGGAGATGATCATTTGTGACTTGATTGGATTGAAAACGAAATCGGAACCATATTATCACCTTGGCCGAATGCTTGATGACATATTAGGGACTTGATTTTTTGATTAAATAATGTTGGACATGTATTTAAGATAAAAATATGATTAATAGATTAATTTGATATTTTGGAAATATTGATTTAAAGGATTAATCATGAACATACACTTTAATTAATTAAGTTATAAAATTTGGAATTTTAAAATTTAGTTAATTGGGCTTAAATTGGAATTGGGCCTAAAACTATTATATTTGGTCATAAATGGGCTTGGTTGGGCCAAGTAGATTTGGACCATTTGGATTGGATCCAAAATGGGCCTAAATCACACCATTTAAGTCCAAATGTAATAAATGGGCTTTTATGTTTAATTGGGCCTTATGGGCTTGATATTGGTTTTATGGCAAATGAGGGTGATTCCTTATTGGGCTTGGAAATTGGGTTTGACCCACATTGACCAAGGCCCAAGCCTAATGAAATCAATAGAAAGCCCATCGGACTTTAATTAAACGGACATTAGATGTTAGTTGGGCTTTGAGACCCAATAGAACTAGATTTGGAATCTAAGTTATAAAAGCACAATAAAAGTGTATATATTTAATTTAGAATTAAATAATAGGATTAGTATTGAATACGACTTAAATTGGATTTAACGAGTAGTTCGATATAATTCGTGAATTCATACCATATGTTTATTCTCAAAACGAGTTGGACTCGCGCAAATGCAAACAATTGTTTGAACATTGTATTGTCACCTAATTAAAGACTAATTAATTGGATTTGATTGGTTGTATAACATGCCTTGAATGAATGAATGAATGTGGATGTGTTGTATGAATAGTGCATATCGGATGGATATTAGAAGGGAAGGGTAATTTTAGAAATTATTGTAAATTTGGAATTTATAAATTGGACCTGCGTGTCCAGCCTTATCTCTTTATCTCTTGTATTCTCTTCTCACCTAATTCCCCTCAATGTAAATGAGGTTTCTCTTATTGTATTATGTAATTGGGTAGAAGTAGAATAGTGCTAGCGGGGAGAGGAAAGGGAGTGATTTGTTCTAGGAACAAGTTGTTTATATATCCATCCGTATATCACTATTACTTTACTTTATGCACTTTATGATGTTTTAGAAGCATGCTTAAGGGTGTATGATGATGAGACCTAACAAAGATAAATTAATTGGTTGCCAATTACGCGAAAAATCCCTCAAACAATATTAAGCGATTTTCCTTCCGTTGAATGATTCTTTCTCAAGATCCGAAATTGGCATTGGTTTGTTGGCCAAAGTCAAGACCTTTGTCAATTGAGGATGTGTTTGAATCATGAGAGTTTTGTTACACATCGGTGTCCTGTCCAAGTTGTGATTTGTTGGCCAAAGTCAAGATCACTTCTTGTCCATCGACATTGATTACGAAACTTTCCTTGTCAATGGGTCCCGCTTAACTGGAATCATTAGGTTTGTTGTGCCAAAGCCAAGGCTTAGTTGATTCAGAGGAAATGGTTAGGAAAATGTATTGGATACATTGACGTATGTATTAGATATATATGTTTCGGACTTGGATGTCCACCTACCGGATCTAGGAATTGGATGGGATCCAATTGATCTTCGAGATCTACCTAGTTAAATATCATACAACTTGTTGGCCAAAGTCAAGGTTGTGTGTTATTTAACGGGATCCTAGCCCACTAGGAAATTGGATTTCCCGAGTACTCAACAGAGGGTTAGAGACTTGTAGAAAATAGTGGGAGGCTAGTATTGAGTTTGCAATTTCATTCAGATACTTAGCTTTACGCGCTTACAAAATTTATTTCGTCAATTTTTTAACATTAGTTGGACTAATAAAATGTTATTTTTCTTGTAACAGTTTGACTGTACCCATTTTATCGTTAACTAGATAGTTGGACTATCGTAGTTAAGATGGCTAGCAAGGTAAATGT
The DNA here is from genome assembly GCA_019454045.1 of Zanthoxylum bungeanum. Taxonomy (NCBI): domain Eukaryota; kingdom Viridiplantae; phylum Streptophyta; class Magnoliopsida; order Sapindales; family Rutaceae; genus Zanthoxylum; species Zanthoxylum bungeanum. Next base: position 29,356 of record SKCR01044170.1, read on the forward strand.
CCGTGACATTATCATGGGTGACAATGTCTTTAAGGGGACAAACTTTGCTGATTGGGAAATGAACCTAAGGATAGTCCTTGGGGCGGAGAGGATACTGTATACGATTCAGAGACCTCTCGGGCCTAAGCCCACTGAGCCACTTGAGCTGGAGTTATGGAAAACTCACAGTGATGATTGTGACACGGCTCAGTCGATCATGCTTGCTTCAATGACTCAACACTTTCGTCGCCAAAATAGGGACTTGGATCCTTATAATATGATGGCAAGATTGCAAGATCTTCACCGCACTAATAAGCGGATGGCGAGGTACGAGTTGGTGAAGAGGATCTTTCGCACCCGTATGACTGATGGTAGTTCTGTTGAGGTCCATGGGACTCAAATGATAGCCGATATTGATGAACTGGCTTGTATGGGTATAGTCTTGGAGTCTGAGCTGGCTATAGATGTACTTCTACAGTCACTACCCGATACTTGGAAACAGATTGTCATCAACTACAAACTGATGAATTCGGATGACACTCTTGGAGAGTTGTTGTCAATTCTCAAGGAGTCAGAGAAAGAACTTCTGAAAGGCAACAAGCGCGAGGCGCACTTTGCACAACATCTCAAACGCCGAAAGCTGGGCTCAAGGCAACTGGGGGTGTTAAGAAGAAGAAGCATAAGAACAAAGGCAAGGCCAAGTCAACAAAGGCTTCTGGGAAGCCAAGGGACAAGTCTCAAGATGTTTGCCTGAAATGCGGCAAGAAAGGTCACTGGAAGCGTGACTGCCGCATGAACAAGGGACACAAGGAGGACATACAGGCGGGCAAGGCACCGCCTCAGGTATGTTTGTTATTGAGATAAATATGACTACTTCAAGTCTTAATAAAAATTGGATTTTTGATTCTGGCTGTGGTTCTCATATTTGTACTGATGTGCAGGATCTGCATGATAGCAGGAGACTGGCTTCGGGGGAGGTAGATCTACGAGTTGGAAATGGAACTTCTGTTGCTGTTTTGGCCGTAGGCACTTTTGTTTTGGAACTGCCCTCGGGGCATGTACTTAAACTAAATGACTGTTATTTTGTTCCTAGTTTAACTAGGAATATTATTTCTGTATCTTTGTTAACCCAATGGGTACACTTTTGTATTTAAAAACACCAGGTGTTATTTTATAATGAATGATGCAGAAATTTGCAGTGCTGATGCAAATAATGGTCTTTATATTTTGAATATAAATGAATCTCCAAAATGTAAATAAAACAAACAAAAGGCTCAAAATGAGTAATCCAAAAGAAGAAACTTATTTGTGGCATTGTCGTCTGGGACACATCAACAAGACTCGCATATCCACACTTTCGAAGAGTGGGTACTTGGACGGATTTGATCCAAATTCATATGACGTCTGCGAATCTTGTTTTAGGCAAAATGCCTAAATCACCTTTTAGTGGTAAAGGTGAACGCGCCACTGAACTGTTAGCCCTCGTTCATAGTGACGTTTGTGGGCCCATGTCTAGCCAGGCTAGAGGTGGATATCGATACTTCGTAACCTTTACGGATGATGCATCACGTTATGGTTATGTGTATCTAATGATGCACAAGTCGGAAACTTTTGAGAAATTCAAAGAGTTTCGACACGAAGTTGAAAAACAAACAGGCAAGAGTATTAAGACATTACGGTCGGACCGTGGTGGCGAATACTTAAGTAATGAGTTTCAAGATTACTTGAAAGAATATGGTATTCTTTCACAATGGACTCCTCCTGGAACACCACAATTAAATGGTGTGTCTGAACGGAGAAACCGTACCTTGCTTGACATGGTAAGGTCGATGATGAGTCGCACTGAGCTACCTATATCCTTCTGGGGACATGCATTAGAAAGTGCAATTCTTATTTTGAATAGGGTTCCGTCAAAGTCTGTTGAACAGACTCCGTATGAGATATGGACAGGAAAGAAACCAGGTTTCTCATTCCTGAAGATTTGGGGTTGCTGGGCATACGTCAAACGTTTGGAAGGTACCAAACTTGAACCCAAATCAGATAAATGCCTATTTGTTGGATATCCTAAGGAAACCAAAGGATATTACTTCTATAACCCAAAAGAGAACAAAGTATTTGTTGCTCTACATGCGGTTTTCCTTGAGAAGGAATTCCTAAATGCAGTGTTTAGTGGGAGGAAAGTAGAACTCGATGAAAGTCGTAGTGATACTGTTCCTGGCATTGAATCTAGAACGGAACATGAACAGTCCATCCAGGATGAGACTGAACCACAATCTTCAATTACACAAGGGCTACGTAGGTCGGAGAGAGTCAGGGTAATACCTGAGAGGTATGGATTCCTGATCTCACCTCATGTAGATATTAATCTTATTGAGGATACTGAACCGGCTACGTATGAGGAAGCGATACAGGGTATCGAATCCACTTTATGGCAAGAGGCCATGAAGGCCGAAATGGATTCCATGTATACCAACCAAGTTTGGACACTGGTTGATGCACCAGAAGGCGTAAAGCCTATTGGATGCAAATGGGTCTTCAAGAAGAAGACAGACATGGATGGCAACGTCAAACGTACAAAGCTAGGCTTGTAGCGAAGGGGTATCGTCAACAACTTGGAGTTGATTATGACGAAACTTTCTCACCCGTTGCCATGATTAAATCCATTCGGATAATGCTTGCAATAGCTGCATATTACGATTACGAAATATGGCAGATGGACGTTAAAACCGCTTTCCTTAACGGAAACCTGTTGGAGGATGTTTATATGCAACAACCTGACGGTTTTATCGCACCAAGACTTGCAAACAAGGTTTGTAAGTTAAATCGGTCCATTTATGGACTGAAGCAAGCATCGAGGTCATGGAACCAACGTTTTGATGAGGTCATAAAAGAATATGATTTCATTCAAAACGTAGATGATCCTTGTGTATATAAGAAGGTTAGTGGGAGTGCACTGACTTTTATTGTCCTTTATGTTACGATGTATTGCTTATAGGCAATGACATTCCCATGTTAACGTCGGTGAAAGCTTGGCTTTCATTGAAATTCTCCATGAAAGATCTGGGAGAAGCAGCTTTTATTCTAGGAATAAAGATCTACCGGGATAGATCTAGAAAGCTACTTGGACTCTCCCAGAGTACATATATTGATAAAGTGTTGAAGAGATTCAACATGGATCAGTCCAAGAGGGGACTGTTGCCAACATCACATGGCGTCTATCTATCTAGGGACATGTGTCCAAAAACACAAGATGAGAGAGACAACATGAGTCGGACTCCGTTCGCCTCGGCAGTCGGATCGATCATGTATGCCATGATATGTACACGACCTGATGTGTCCTATGCTTTGAGCATGTGTAGTCGATATCAGGCCGATCCAGGACAGGATCACTGGATGGCGGTTAAGAGTATCCTTAGGTATCTTAAGAGAACTAAGGATGTTTTCTTAATCTATGGAGATGGAGAACTTGAGGTATCTGGGTATACTGATGCAAGTTTCCAAACCGACAGAGACGACTTTAAGTCGCAAACCGGGTACATATTTTGCTTGAATAACGGAGCAGTGAGCTGGAAATCTTCCAAGCAAGATACTGTTGCCGATTCAACAACTGAAGCGGAGTACATTGCAGCAGCTGAAGCAGCAAAAGAGGCAGTTTGGATCCGTAAATTCCTAATTGGATTAGGAGTAGTTCCGTTAGCAGCTGAGCCCGTTCCATTGTATTGTGACAATAGCGGGGCTATAGCACAGGCTAAAGAACCAAGGTCTCATCAACGATCCAAACATGTTCTTCGACGATTCCATCTGATTCGAGAGATCATACATCGTGGCGATGTGAAGATCGAGAAGATCGCATCAGAGGATAATATTGCAGATCCGCTGACGAAGGCTATTCCTCGGGAAAAGTTTGAGCGACATGTACATAGTTCAGGTATTAGATGCTTGAGTGACTGGCTATAGGCCAAGTGGGAGATTGTTAGACAGTAATGTCCCATAGCGTCACTATTTTGTAAATGATATTGTATTATTGTACAAAATTAACTATGTAGTAATGAAATTGCCTTTTACCGTTTTGTAATTTATTTACTTAGAAATATAAATGGTAAAAGTCCCTATGATTAGTTCCGGATTGAGATGATATGAGACAGTATCAATCCATAAAGGTTTAATCATTAAATATCCCTAGTCGTAGTATTATCGAGACTGGACATCGATAATGCGGTATAGACTAGTACTGCACTTGTGCATGTTGTGAGGGCACAACGGCATAGTTCTCATATATTTAAGTATAGGATACTTATGCAAGTGCGGTAGGAGGTTGTGTTTTACCGATGGTACGGAAAACAGCTTCGCTCTGGATAGACCCCGCGGAGTCCCATTGGTAGTATGTCTGCGTGTCTATGGGAGTCCGCTTCAGGGTAGGTGCATATGATCTTAACCTGAGACTTGCATCGCTAGTACTTACGACAATCGGTAAACTTTAGTTTTGGTGGTCCAGGGCTTTAACGGGTTCTGTGTACATCTCTTCTGGGTTTATCGAGAATCGTAGTGTATTGGGTGTGATGTCAAGATGGAAGTATCACTTCAGACATATGGAGATGATGATCGCGAGGGATTCAGAACTAGTACTCTATAATGGTTGCAACCATCGGGATAATATGACTAGGTCAGGATTATCCGATTCAAAGAGACTGGTTGCTTGACATCCGATATGTGTTCGGACGGGGCAGACACTTATCCAGCCCCAGCCCTAGCATGTGATCATCCGATACTGGTTCGATATACACTATACTACGGTATACTACGCCTGTTATAGATCTAATATTCCAGTAAGAATATTTCTAGAGAATTGGGTAGGCATGGCGTTTTGCTAGAGGCTAACCTTGTCTTGTAAATCGGTAAAAACGTAGTACTTGGTACGTACGTGTTCGGATAGTTCGACAACCGGATTTACTGCCAACATATCTAGAGGTCTCTTGGGTCGCTTCCCGAAGATTCACCGATGACGTATGATTCAAACTCGATTAATCTTGGATTAATTACGGAGAGACTTTATCTTGGATAAAGTACTGTATAAAGAGAGAGAACGATTAATTTAGAATTAATCGTAAAATTATTATATTCGATATAAAACGGAATTCGATTTCGACGCGAAATTAAAATTAGATTTTAATTCGGGCAAACGAATTAATTTAGAATTAATTCGTTAGCGACGTAAATAATAAATTCGCTAGGCGCAATTATTTATTTAAATTCGATTTAATTAACGTCGCGACGTAAGCTCGATATTTCGGAAATATCGAACCCGAACGCGTGAGTGCACGTGGGCCCACTTTCATTTGGAAATGTGTGGGGCCCACAAGACACTTGTCATTATTTGTATTTTTTAATCAAGATACAATGCATGAAGATAGTGTACAAAGCACTCAAAGATAATGCATGGAAATTGAGTGTTAGACACTCTAAGTGCTTGCATGGTTTGTGTTATATTTATATTATTATTTAATATAATTATAACATAAATATAAATTGATTTTGAGACAAAAAATCAGATCTTCCTCTCCCTCTCTCATTACCGAAACTGTCACAGTTTTGGCTCTCCAATTTTCAGGTTTTTGTAGCAAAAGCTTGAAGAATTTGTGTTTGTTTGGAACATAAAAACACATCTTTGGCTAGCACCAACAAGGGATCATACAAGGTGATATGGGAAACTCATCTTAGAGCTTGGAAGGATCAAACAAAGCTTGGAGCTTCTCCTTACTGCTTGGCCGAAATCTTCACTGCACAAAGGAGCATTTTTGCTTCATCCATTGCATCCACATTTGGCTTTTGTGAGTATTGTTTCCGCCCTTACTTCAATCTTGTTCATTCTTATATATATTTTGCTTGATTTTGATCTTGGGACATGGTTATTAGATTTCCAACAATATATCCATAGTGGTATCTCACGTCAAAGAATCACTATTATGCTCACTCAACTCGAGAAGATTCTTATTGACGTTGGTGTACCATCCATTAAGAAACTTCAGTGAGTCGTTCAGTGTTTATCTGCTATAAACACCTACACATCTATACAAGTCTCCAAGACTCATGATTCATTGAGAAACAATCGGAATCCAAGATTCCAATATACGACATGTACTAGTCTCAATGGGTTTACTTTACTGACCAAGTATTGTAAACCTTGACCAGGAACTGTCTAAGAATGACAACGTCATGATACAACTCAATGTCAGTTGCAACGCTTTTACAACAGTTTCATAACTAATCATTCTAAGATCGGTTACGCATGTTAAAGAAGAAGTTATATAAAAGAATTTGTTTATTTTATTCATAATAAAATGTTACATTAGTATTTACAAGGAAATACATAATAAAATTGGCGCTCAGAGCAGCAACCCTAACACCTTCTATAGGACTTGAGGATCGAATACTGGAGAGGTAGTGCCTTACATATGGGCATCTCGGGCATACTACGTATACAAGACCTCGGCATTCTACCCACTGCAATCACATACTCCCTAGACCATGTTCTAATACCAACTTTGTAACATCCCCCTCTTGGAGATGCTAACGATAGGGAATATACTGACCTATCTACCTGAGCCTCTGACTTTCAGAATGTAATCGTAACTACTAATCCATTCTCAAATTCAAACCCATGCACAAGGGCCATTGCCCAACTCAAAAACATAAGATGCATTCTATACTAATAACAGTATTCACAATAATGTTTCACTTTACAATTTTGTCAATGGACACTTTTAACATATTACAATGTCTTATGCACTACTAACAACTTCATGCAACTTTACTTTGACTCGGACTGTACAAAACTTCTGACTCGACCTGGTGATCCCAAACACCCTAATGACTGCCATCAATATCCATCCTCTCGAGTTCGTCCTCCGGGTAACCTGTAAAATAAAAACACTGGGAGTGGGGGGTTAGATCGTTTGAACAACCTAGTGAGTGGACAGTTTAAAACAGAAATTGAAATACTTTATGAAACATTCATTTTTCTGAAATCAAAATTATCTCAATGAAAACTGATCTTTTCTGAAAAATATTTCTTATCTGAAAACACATCTCTTTTTTGTGAAAACTCTTCTGGAAATCCTTTCTTTCTGTAAATTTATGAGATTCTCATAAAACTGTTTCTCTTGAAAACTCTTTCATAAAACTATCTTTTCAGAAAAATCATATCTCTTAGAATTTGTAGAAATCCTGACTCATGAGGGCGTTACGTATCGCCATTCCCCTATACGCCTAACTATTGGTCTTGGGGTGTTACGTCTCGCCATCCCCTAAGCCACTGAACTAGATCCACATGTGCAAATCCATGCCATTAGGGTGTTATCGTATCGTTGTCCCCTAATACATGCCATCATCCTGTCACTGAATCTGGGATCTAAGGACATCGGCCATCCCTAGTCATGATCTACCATTTAGTGGCGTTACATATCACCGTACCGTAGTCATGATCAACATGTGAACATGTTTATAACCATTAGTTCCAATAACCGTCAATTCCATAAGTCACATATGTGGTGGGTTTTTCCCCTATGCCTTCAAAAATCACAAACTCATGCTTTTAAACTAAAAATTTCTCAAAACATTCTTGTGGGAACACAGAAATCTGGGGCGACGCATGCTGTCCCGGGCTCACGGCCCGGTCGAGAGTACGGAGTAGCCATGGGGGACTAAACTAGAGAATAATGGAGTCGCCACCCGGTGTGAACCGGGAAAATGAGATTTAAGGCCGCACTCACCCCTCGCAATGGAAGACCTCAAACCGTTGGGTTCGAAATGGTCCCTTACTTATGCCATTTGTAATGAAAGGATTTACATAATAATTTAATCAGGCTTAAGTAACACTTATTCCTAAGAATATCATGCTTCTATATTCATGGGTACAAAATAACACTCATACATACATTTCACATATATCTCATATCTAATAACACATGCCTAAAAATACCTCAAAGTAACAATGAACATACAACTTCATTCAGCATATCATATTGATGAAAACACAAGCATACATAATATCCGCACAACCATACATGTGAGCACTTTTCCAAGTGATACGTGGAATTGTATCCCAAGTACAGACCGCATTACCGTCCATTCGGAATCGGCTACGGAATTTATGTCTGGGTTTCCATCCGATATATCACAAGAAATAATACTCCAAAGTCATCATGGCATATGCATATGAATCGTAATGCGTTAAATCAAGACTAAGGCAAACAACGCAACTAATGGAATAAACATGCTTTTCATTATTATGTGCACAAAGATAAGAATGACTATGTGTGCTTCCATAAAAAATCACCTACGAAACAATTATACGTGGCATGGGATGAATATGTCTCAGTTCAGTGTGTTCGCGTTCGTGTAGTGTTCGTAAACGCATTCGAACAGAAATGAAACAGAATGCTCACGTTCGCATGGCGTTTGTTAACGCGTTCGAACGGAAATGAAACAGAATGCTCACGTTCGCATGGCGTTTGTTGAAGCGTTCGAACGGAAATGAAACAGAATGAGAACGTTCGTATGGCGTTTGTTAACGCGTTCGAAAGGAAGTGAGACCTGATGCATGATAAGGCAAAATGTATGCGCGTTCGAGTTGCGTTCGTAAACGCGTTCGAACGGGAACAGACCTGATGCATGAAATGGGACGCAATACATAAACAACAAAATAAAGAGGGGCGCGGCGAAGTACTGCCGTAAAGGTGGCCTTTTGGAGCTCTTGATCTCTCAAAGAGAGGACCTTTAGACCAACATACTAAGCCCATGCGCGTCACATCACACATACAAAAATAAAGCCAATCATATCAAAACCAAGTATGCCCGATTGAACACATCTTACATCCAATCCGAACACACATCAACCGGCGCGGCAAAGCATCGTGGTAAAGGGTTTTAACCCCTCCCCATAAGGGATCTTTCATTCCACTTACTAAGCCCATGCGCTTGATTGAACCATGCATAAAAAGATAAAGTCAATAATATCAAACTAAGTATGCCCGATTGAATGTATCTTGCATCTAACCGAACACACATCAACCAGCGCGGCGAAGTAGTGTCACAGAGGTCGGCTCTTCGTCTCTCAAATAGAGAACCTTTGGACTAACTCACTAAGCCCATGGGCTTGATTGAATCATGCATAAATAAACAACATACAGAATTCAAGTGACGAAAAAAAATAAACAAACCAAAGCAACACAAGGCAAAAGATAGTGCCGTTTACTCAAGCGGTATGTGGAGTTGTGTCCCGAGTACAGATAATATTACCGTCCATTCGGAATCGGCTATGAAATTTATGTCCGGGTTTCCATCCGGTATACCGCGAGAGTTAACACAATTATCATCATCCCATACCCACAACACACATCATACATAAATAGGATTCAACGAATAAGTAAAATATAATCAAAATAAATAACAAAAATCACATAGAGATGGGTGTGAAAAGTACCCTCAGGTCTAACCTTTTAAGCCGTCTCTCGGACTCGCGTTTCAAGAAGATCGGAAGGGGTAAAGCTCTGCAACTTTTCTGGTTCACTGGTTCAGCATCCTAGCTCACTGCTTTGCTGTTTTGCTTGCAGTTCGAACTCCGTTCTGCTCCTGTTCGGCCTCTGTCTTGCTGCTCACTGCTCGGGCCACCTGTTTTAACGTTTTCAATGAACTGTTCCAAGTTTGCGTGGGTTCTTAGTGCAGTTGTGTGTGATTATTTTTAAGATTATCTATGCAGTTTTTATGTTACTGTTTTTAAAGTTTTTTAGGGACTGTTTTAAGAGGATTTGGGCTGCTGTTTTAAGGTGATTGAGGGGCTGTTTTTGAGTGTTTCTTAGGGGGTGTTTTAGTGGTTGTAAGGGCTGTATGGGGGGATGTGTTCTCGGTGTAGGAGGGGAGTGTTTTGATTTGGCTAAGGAGGGTTATTGCTTGTGGTGGTCTCGGTTATGGTGGAGGATTAAGGCTCTTGTTGTCTCGGCTATGGAGGAGGTTGTTAGGGCTCTTTGTTCTCTTTTTGTGTATATGTGAAGTATCTTGGGCGTGTATTAGAGAGAGTGTTGGGCGTGAATTCTATGTGTCAAGGAGAGGATGGCTTTGGTTAGGGGTTGTTTATATAGAAGATGTCTAGGGTTTTCTTCTTGTCTCACAAGGAAAGGATTTTGGTATTCAATTAGGATTTCCAAGAAAGGTATACACAAGATTGAGGGGGGACAAAATATTTTAAATTAGGAAGTTGTAATATTTAATTTGTGTTGGTTTAGGAATACAAATATTTTAGATTGGTAATTATCTTATTAGATTAGGAATGATTATATTTGATTAGCTTAAATTGGTTAAGATTGATTTTAATTAGGCATATCTTCTTTTTAATTTTAGTTTAAGTTTGGTAAATGTTTTATTTAATTGGTAAATGGTTTAAATATTTTATTTAATGTTTAATATTTAAATTAATATTTATTTATTTAATTTGGGATGTGTTTTATGGGCTTTGGGGAGCTAAATGGGCTGGGGTGTGAGACTAGCAGCAAAACCAGAATTACCGACACCGTTCGAACGCTTCCTCGAACGCGACACGAACGCCCGCAATCTGTTTGACGTTCGAACACAGTAACGAACGCAGCACTAACGAAGACAGTGAGCTTGTTTATTCTTAATTTCCCCTTCCGATATCCGTTTCCCGCGGCTTCCGTGACTTAAAAGGTAGTGCCTCCAAATAAGACTCATCATCGGGTTTCACATGCAAAAATACAATGCCTACAGTCGCCCCCACTTTGATGGGGCTTGTGCAGTGTGTGACAGTGACAGTCCTATCAAAGTCTATGCAATACATTTTTTACTTACCTGGCTAGCTAGCTGTCTCGAGCTGAGCTGATACTGCAGTGGACCTCGATCCTGAGATGCATCTCGATACTGCTGATGATGTGGGCCTCGCCTGCAAAATGATGTGATGTGGAGCCTCGCTCCTCAGCCGATATGGGCTTCGCCCCCAAGCTGATATCATGTGATGTGGAGCCTTGCTCCTCAGCCGATATGGGCTTCACCCCCAAGCTGATATGATGTGATGTGGAGCCTCGCTCCTCAGCCGATATAGTTTCGCCCCCAAGCTGATATCATGTGATGTGGAGCCTCGCTCCTCAGCCGATATGGGCTTCATCCCCAAGCTGATATGATATGATGTGGAGCCTCGCTCCTCATGCGATATGGGCTTCGCCCCCAAGCTGATATAATGTGATGTGGAGCCTCGCTCCTCAGCCGTATGGGCTTCGCCCCCAAGCTGATATCATGTGATGTGGAGCCTCGCTCCTCAGCAGATATGGGCTTCGCCCCCAAGCTGATATGATGTGATGTGGAGCCTCGCTCCTCAGCCGATATGGTCTTCGCCCCCAAGCTGATATACTGTGATGTGGAGCCTCGCTCCTCAACCGATATGGGCTTCGCCCCCAAGCTGATATAATGTGATGTGGAGCGTCTCTCCTCAGCCGATATGGGCTTCGCCCCCAAGCTGATATGATGTGAGGCTTACTGCTCGCTCTTTTCCATCTTCAACACCTGTTTACACAATACAGAAAAAGCACAAAAATATGCCATATAGGTTACGTGTATGCATGTATGCAGGAGTTTTCTTATTCCGTTGGGTTAGGTCTTCCAATGGCGACCAAGTCTTCTCAGGCAAAGTACAACTTCAACCTGTCAACATTGATTGGTTCTGTGAATTCATTTCCCTCGAGGTCTGACAACTTCACTGCTTCATTTCCCATGACTTTCTGAACGATGTAAGGTCCTTCCCAATTTGGCCTGAATTTCCTCTCGGATCTGTCGTCGACGGCCTCGACTGCTTAAGTACCAAATCACCCTTTCTGATCTTTGTAGGACGTACTTTCTTGTTGAAGGCCCGGGCCAGTCTCTTCTGACACAACTGCATGTGATGTAAGGCTTTTATCCTTTTCTCGTCCAAAAGTGCTAACTGATCAAATCTCTGTGCGGCCTATTCTGACTCAGGTAACTCTGTCTCTGCTAATACCCTCATAGACTGTATTTCCATTTCCACCGGCAGTACCGCCTCCATCCCGTACACTAAAGAGTAAGGTGTTGCACCCGTTGCTGTTCTGACTGACGTTCTGTACCCCCACATGGCATACGGTAGTCTCTCAGCCCAATCCATGCAGTTCTCTGTCATCTTAGCCAGAATTGTCTTTACAGTCTTGTTGGCTGCCTCAACTGCCCCATTCGCTTGTGGCCTGTAAGGTGATGACTTATGATGGCCTATCCCGTACCTTTGCAGCATTGCCTTTGTCTCTCCTTGAAACTGTACCCCATTGTCCGTGATCACGTGGTGCGGCATACCATACCGACAAATAAGGTTCTGTGCTATGAACTTGGCCATCTGTTTTGCTGTAACGTTCCGGAACGACTCAGCTTCTTCCCATTTTGAGAAGTAATCCACTGCTACTACTATATGAAGCGATGCCCATTAGATGCATTCGGTCGAATTTCCTCGATCATGTCAATCCCTCATGCTGAGAACGGCCATGGCTCTGACAGCCTGTGCAACTCTGTATGCGGCAGATGACTCAGATTGCCATGTATCTGACAGTCGTGACAGTGCTTTACCATCCTTGCGCAGTCTGTCTCCATAGTCGACCAATAAAACCCCTGTCTCACTATCTTGCGGGACAAGTTCAACCCATTCATGTGCGGACCACATACCCCGGTATGTACCTCCTCCTCACTTTCTGAGCTTCTTCTTTTCTCAAACATTTCAACTGAATGCCGTTTGCTTGCCTTTTGTACAGTTCCCCTTTTAAGATCACATACTGGTAAGCCAACTTCTGAATGGCTATTCTGTCTACCCCTTCCGGGAGTTCACCATATTCCAGATACCTCTGGATGTCATAATACCAAGTTTTTCCATCGTCGACCTCAACTCCCAGAATTCTTTCTATCTCATAAACAGGTCTGTTCGCTGTTATCAGTATCAACGGTCTCATCACTAACTTTTCTGGATTTTCCCAAGTTGCTGCAAGTGTAGCCAATGCATCTGCCATCTGATTCTCTTCTCTCGGTATGTGCTGAAACTTACACTCGGGGATAACCTGTGCCAACTTTCTGAGGTGAAAAAGATAAGGTTTCAACTGTTCTTCTTTCAATTCCAATTCTCCTCGCATCTGCTGGAATACCAACATAGAATCTCCGTAGAATTCCACACTCCCGGCCTTCAAGGCTATCAATGCTGTCAAACCAAAAGCACATGCTTCATACTCGGCCATGTTATTAGTCACTCTGAATGTCAACCTCTTGGCTAAAGGCAAAGTCTCCCCTTCGGGGGTCACTATCACGATCAATTCCGTTCCAGCTCCCTTGTAATTCACTGCCCCGTCGAAATACATCTTCCATCTTTGAACTGTTATTGCTTGGATCTCTTCATCTGGAAATTCAAACTTATACTGATCCCCCTCAACAGGTTGCATTGCTAGAAACTCCGCTACTGCTCGCCCTTTGATCACTTTGGAGGTGAGATATTCAATGTCAAACTATGTCAGCAATACCAACCATCTGCCCAACTTTCCCACTAGTGAATGCACCGAATGAAGATAATTTAGAGGATTCTCCTTTGCCACTACTTGGATCTTGTATGACTGGAAGTAATGCCGCAATTTTCTGGAAGCTCATACCACTGCAAGACAGATCTTCTCAACTTCTTGATACCGAGCCTCATACGGGAGCATCTTCTTACTCAGATAATAAACTGCATGTTTTCCTACCCCTGTCTCATCTGCCTGTACCATCATTGCCCCCAGTGCTTCTGATTCTATAGCCAAATACAATAACAAAGGTCTGCCCTGCCTCGGAGGTTTCAATACATGAGGCTTTAACCAAGTACTCTCTGATCTTGTCGAAGGCTGTCTGACACTGTTCATTCCATCTCCCTGGCTGATCCTTTCTCAATAGTTTGAAGATAGGCTCACATACTGATGTCAACTTGGCAATGAACCGACTGATGTATTGAATCTTCCCCAAGAATGCTCTGACTTCTTTTTCTGTCTTTGGTGCAGGCATTTTTATGATTGCCTTGATCTTTTCGGAGTCTACCTCTATTCCGCCCATTCCCACTCCCACTGTGTGACCAAGCAATTTCCCTGATGTCACCCCCAAAACACATTTCTTGGGATTTAGCCGCAGGTTATATCTGTCAACTCTCTGAAGGAACCTTTCCAGTGCTTCAATATGTCCAACTCTTGTCTCTGATTTCACCATCGTGTCATCCACATACACCTCAATCTCTTTGTGCATTAAGTCGTGGAAAAGTGTGGTGGCCATCCGCTGATAGGTAGTCCCCACATTCTTAAGCCCAAACGGTATAACCTTGTAACAATAAGTACCCCACTCGGTAACAAATGCAGTCTTGTGTTTATCTTCCTCAGCCATGAGAACCTGATTGTAACATGAAAATCCATCTGCAAATGAATACATAGCAGATAAAGCCGCACTATCAACCAGAACATCTATATGCAGCAGAGGAAAATCATCTTTCGGACAAGCCTTGTTGAGATCTCTGTAGTCTACACACATTCTGACCTTCCCATCTTTCTTTGGTACCGGCACTATATTAGCCAACCACTCTGGATATTTTACTACTTCTAGGAACCCCACATCTATCTGTTTCTTAACTTCCTCTCTGACTTTCTCAGCCCATTCTGGCTCATCAGTCGGAGTTTCTGTTTTATTGGCCTCATATTCGGATAAGTTGGTATCGTGTGCTGGGCAATGTTTCTGTCTACCCCAGGCATGTCCTCATAGGACCAAGCAAACACTTTGGCATATCTGACCAACACTTCTTCTAGTTTCTCCCTCTTTTCGGAGGTTACTTCACTTGCAATCAGAATTTCCTTGGGGTTCTCAAGTGTACCCAAGTTAAATGCAGTAGTTCTGGCTGAACTGATATCAAATATGCTCTATTCGTGCAGAGCAAATGGAAATGACTCAGGCAAGTAAGCAAAAGAAATGTCTTTATTATTGGATAAGGCGGAAGTACATTCAAACAAATCAGGAAGATAAATGTCTTCATCATCTATAGACACTTCTTCCTCTACAATCAGATCTTCCTCAGGCTTTCGTCTTCTCCCAGAGTCAGGCTTTCCAACTTCATCAATTCTTCTTCCCAATCTCTGCTTCCACAGCTTCTTAAACACAGCGGCTTCTCACCCAACAAATCCTTGAAGATCTCAAATCCCGGTACCCACAATTCCATTAACTTCCACAAACTGCCACAGGTTCAGGCTCCCCTTGATATCCTGAAGCTTTCACAAAATATTCCATCAGTTTCAGGCCCTTTTTCTTGACCTTGGGCTTTTTCTTCATTAGAATTATAACCCAAACCTTTCCGAGTGGTCTGTCCTCTGAAATCTGGCAATTTTGAACCTTCACCCGGTTCAAATTTCATTTTCTCCATAATCCTAGCCACCCTAGGATCCACCCATTCCTCAAAAGTAGCTGACACCTGAAACCTTGTGAAAGGTTGTATCTCCAAGGCAGCCACGGCATTATCTACCCTCATCCAGATAGTAACAACTTCTCCCTCATACGGGAACTTGATCATCTGATGCAAAGTGGAAGGCACGCCCCCAAGTTTGTGAAACCAAGGCCTTCCCAACAATAAGGCAAAAGTGGCTGGGATGTCCAGCACTGGGAACTCAACCCTCATCTTCAATCGGTCCTACCTTGACCATAGCCACAAAGGTACCCTCAACTCCCCTTTTAACTGTCATCATAAGCTTTAATGGTCATACTGGAGGGGTCCAAGTCTGTTGCTTTCATACCCAATTTTGCTAGAATTTTCAGCGGGCACACATTGATGGACGAACCGTCATCCACCATTACACATGAATTTTTCTTACCCCTCACTTCGGCCCTAATAAATAAAGGCCTATTATGATTCCTCCCCTCTTCTGGAAGTTCATCCTCAGAAAAAGATATCTGTAAAGCTTCTTTCTGAACTGACCCAACAAACATTGCTGGGTTGGCGTCTTCTGGTACCACAATTTTGCTCAAGGCCTCAACCATGGCTTGTCTATGCTCTCGGGATGCACATAACAGTTCCCAGATACTCACTTGTGCTCTAGTCTTCCTCAATTGCCTCAGCACTATATCCCCCTCAGTTTTTTCTGCAGTCCCAACCACTTCTCTACCATTTGTCAAAACTCTCTTACCCTTCTCCGCCATATCATTGTAAAAGCGACCGCTACGCGTCATTCCCCCTACTTCTTCCTCATCACTGCTAGAGAAATCAAGCCAAAAACTTTTCCCCTGCTCTGCTTCATCTTCACTAGTACTATCCCAGATTCCAAGGCAAAAGGCTTGAGGGTGGAAGGATTTTAGGACAAGGTCTTCTGGGAGGCCAGAATTGATCATGTAGATTGGTGGGGGTATTGCTCGGTAATTGGGTAAGGGGTTTCTGTTTGTGTCTGGTTGTTCGGTTTCGGGGGGTCAGGTATCTTTTTGGAGTTAATGAGGTCTTGGATCTCGTGGCGCAGTCGGGCACAGTTGTCAGTGTCATGGCCCTTCTACTGATGGAAATAACAGTGAAGGTTGAGATTGAAATGTGGTGGTGGTGGGTTTGGGATAGGTTTGGCTTCCAAAGGCTTTAAAAGCCCTTGCCTCTTCAGTTTCTCTAGCACTTTTGACAGGGGCCTTCCCAATTAGAAAACTGCCGGTTCCGGATAGCGGCAATCTCAGCAGAAATGGGCTTTGCTCCCGATGTTCCCCCAATGGGCCTCCTGTTCAGACCATAGAATTTTCTATTCTCGGCCTCTTCTTCCTCAATGTCCATGACAGTTTCCCTCAACTGCCGAAAATCAATAATCATGGAGGTCATCCTCCTCAGCTTCCCATAGATGGAGGGCTTGGTGCCCTTGATGATCATTTTAATCTGGTCCTTCTCTGAGGGCCTAGTCTGCATTTTCAACAACTGACCCCTCCATCGGTCCACGTACTCCTTAAAACTCTCCTCTGATTTCTGCTTAACATTCTCCAAATCGCGGAGTGACAGATCGATCTCTAGGTCAGTGACATACTGTTTCAGGAAAGCATCAGCTAACTCCCTCCAATCTTCCTTCACTTTCTTCTCTAAACTGTGGTACCACACCACGGGAGCTCCTTCAAGCGACATCCCGAACATTTTCTGCACTTGGCGCTGAGATAAGCCAACTGAACTCATGACTGATACAAACTGTCGGAGATGCACCCTTGGATCCCCATTCCCGTTAAACTTAGCCATATCATGCATCTTGAACTGTGCTGGGAACTGTTCCTCAAAAGTCAGTGTCATAATCCAGCAAATCCTCATTCTTACCCCTCATCTTGCGGGTAACCGACTCAACCTGATCCCGGAGTTTCTGTAACTCTGCCTGAGACCCAGATACTCTGCTTGCTGCATACTCTGCCATATCATCATCAAAAGTAGGGGTATCATCCCCCAATCTGTTCGGAGATTCCTCTTGCCTCACATCCCCAGAATTAACCCTGGCACGAGACCCAGCTATACCAGCCATAGCAGTAGTCAAAGCCTGCAACTATTCAGTGATCTTGGCGAGACCGTTCTCTAACTGATCCATACGGGACACCTCATTATCGGATTCACTCATACTTGTTCTTTTAGTGAGTCTGTTCCTTCTAACCCAAACGGTATCTATGGTGTCTTTTTTAAGACACAGAGGATGTCAACAAGGTATATGTATGCATGATGTGCATAAGAAGTATATAACATATATTAAATCAAATAAAATTCTCAAACAAATCGGCCTATTATCATTTTAGAAGCTTTTGGGACAACTGTCATAAGAGTGAACCCGTCCCAGTTTAAATGGCCCAACGAGTTCAGGTCTTATGGCAAAGAACCCACTAAATCCAAATGATAATATTCCGAACACAATCATAAAAGGGCCCATTGTTAGTTAGAAGCCTTTTGGCCCAATCGTCATAGGATGTTCTTGTCCCAATTTAAATGGCCCAACAAGCCCATATCCCATGATAAATGGTCCAAATGGATCCAAACAACGATGTTCCCAAACACAAGCACAAAAGAAAGATGATGCAAACATGACATAATAATTTTTACAAAGTGGCCCATCGACATTTCAGAAGCTTCGGGCCTAATAGTCATAAGGTACGAACTTGCCCCAGTTTAAATGGCCCAGCAAGCGCGCATTTCTGACAATAGTCCAACCAACTGCAAAATCAAATGATGATGGTCCACAAGCAATATTCAAGGAAATAATTATTACTTTAGTCAACCCGGTCTATGGGTGGGTTAGCAAGGGTATAGACAAAGGCTCTCACCGCGAATGATGGCCCACAACTAGGTCTCCCCACTCAAGGGTTCGAGCGACCAAGTGAGCGTACCCATTTTTATACATTAAGGTACGTGCCAATGAGCTATGGTGTGTGACGGACTGTCAAATGGATTTCCCGTTGTAGATTCCCAGAGGGAAGGTGGAGCGAGGCTCACATAAATACCCAGCCTCTTAGGCTCTTATCGCTTGTTGTTAGGAATAAACAACGATCTTCCAAATTAGTCCATCACAATAGACTACGAGTAGATGGCTATCTAAGTGCCTTCACAGCTTTTCTTTCTAGAAAGGTAGTGAATGAAGGAAGACACCAAACCATTACCTAGTCTCAAAATGCCTTTGATTAAACCCTCACTTTATCCACCATAGACACGGTCAATTAAAACAAAATCTAATCATTACAAGACAATATTCGGGGCCGATTCTCTATCCCCAGTGGAGTCGCCAGACTGTGGGAACACAGAAATCTGGGGCGACGCATGCTGTCCCGGGCTCGCGGCCCGGTCGGGAGTACGGAGTAGCCACGGGGGACTAAACCGGAGAATAATGGAGTCGCCACCCGTTGTGAACCGGTAAAATGAGATTTAAGGCCGCACTCACCCCTCGCAAGGAAAGACCTCAAACCGTTGGGTTCGGAATGGTCCCTTACTTATGCCATTTGTAATGAAATGATTTACATAATAATTTAATCAAGCTTAAGTAACACTTATTCCTAAGAATATCATGCTTCTATATTCATGGGTATAAAATAACACTCATACATACATTTCACATATATCTCATATCTAATAACACAGCCTAAAAATACCTCAAAGTAACAATGAACATACAACTTCATTCATCATATCATATTCATGAAAACACAAGCATACATAATATCCGCACAAGCATACATGTGAGCACTTTTCCAAGTGATACGTGGAATTGTATCCCAAGTACAGACCGCATTACCATCCATTGGAATCGGCTACGGAATTTATGTCTGGGTTTCCATCCGATATATCACAAGAAATAATACTCCAAATCATCATGGCATAGGCATATGAATCGTAATGCGTTAAATCAAGACTAAGGCAAACGACGCATCTAATGGAATAAACATGCTTGTCATTAATGTGCACAAAGATATGAATGACTATGTGTGGCTCCATAAAAAATCACCTACGAAACAATTATACGTGGCATGTGATGAATATGTCTCAGTTCAGTGTGTTCGCGTTCGTGTAGCGTTCGTAAACGCGTTCGAACGGAAATGAAACAGAATGCTCACGGTCGCATGGCGTTTGTTAACGCGTTCGAACGGAAATGAATGAAACAGAATGCTCACTGTTCGCATGGCGTTTGTTAACGCATTCAAATGAAAATGAAACAGAATGCTCACGTTCGTATGGCGTTTGTTAACGCGTTTGAACGGAAGTGAGACCTGATGCATGATAAGGCAAAATGTATGCGCGTTCGAGTTGCGTTCGTAAACGCGTTCGAACGGGAACAGACCTGATGCATGAAATGGGACGCAATACATAAACAACAAAATAAAGGGGGGCGCGGTGAAGTACTGCCGTAAAGGTGGCCTTTTGGGGCTCTTGACTCTCAAAGAGAGGACCTTTAGACCAACATACTAAGCCCATGCGCGTCACATCACACATACAAAAATAGAGCCAATCATATCAAAACCAAGTATGCCCGATTGAACACATCTTACATCCAATCTGAACACACATCAAACGGCGCGGCAAAGCATCGTGGAAAAGGGTTTTAACCCTCCCATAAGGGATCTTCATTCCACTTACTAAGCCCATGTGCTTGATTGAACCATGCATAAAAAGATAAAGTCAATAATATCAAACTAAGTATGCCGATTGAACGTATCTTGCATCAACCGAACACACATCAACCGGCGCGGCGAAGTAGTGTCACAGAGGTGGCCTTTTCGGCTCTTCGTCTCTCAAATAGAGGACCTTTGGACTAACTCACTAAGCCGATGCGCTTGATTGAATCATGCATAAATAAACAACATACAGAATTCAAGTGAAAAAAAAAATAAACAAACCAAGCAACACAAGGCAAAAGATGTAGAGATCTAATATAGGTCCCAAATCATGAAATCAGGCACAAAATTCGCATGAATACACAAAGGAGTAAGGGCGGAATCATATACTCACAATGATTGGATTGAGCAAAAAGACAAAACCCCTTTCCTCCTTGGTGAAGGTCGGCAATGAGCTTTCTAGACAAGTGGACTGCGCGGTTTTGGGTCATCTTCCTCCTTGAAGATTCGGCCATGGATGTCTCCTTGGAAGCTCCAAGCTTCAAGGTTCAAAAATGAATCCAAGCTCATAAATTCGTTTCCCTATCACCATAGTATAAACCCTATAGTGTGCTAGCACTTGTTCTTCTCCATTTTAATCGATCAAAGCAAAATAAATGATGAAGAATCGGTCATGGACCAAGAGAGAGAGAAAACGATTTTGGCCCATCCTTAAAACCCTAAAAAGCGTGAATGTATTAGAGAGAGAGAAAGTGTAAAATGCTTTTATATTTTCCAAAAATCTAATAAAAGCATTTACCACCTTTTACTTTCAAAAAGCAAAGTCAAAAGTCAAAAGCAAAAAGCAAAAAATGATTTTCCATCACCTATCACTTTTTATTATTCACATCAAGTCACTTTAATAAAATGACAACATGTCAAGTCAAATCACATCACTCAAAGTGACAAGTGATTTGACAATTGATGCGACTAGCGATTTGACGCTTTGATGTGACTTGCGTGCCGCGCTCGAATTCGAAATGCGAATGCGCTCGCAATCACTCTCGGGCTCGGTTCGCTAATTCCAAATTAACGAATTTTCTGTCGCGTCGTAATTAAATGATTACGCCTAGCGAAATCACTATTCACATCGCTAACGAATTAATTCTAAATTAATTCGTTCGCCCGAATTAAAATCCAATTTTAATTTCGCGTCGAATCCAATTTCTTATAATATATCAAATATATTATTTTATCGATTAATTCCAAATTAATCGTTCTCTCTCTTTAATTAATATTTTATCCCAGATAAAATATCTCCGTGATTAATCCCAGATTAATTTTCTCTCTCTTCTAATAATCCCAGATTAATTAAGTGCGAGTTATACGTCATCGGTGAATCTTCGGAAGCGACCCATGAGATCTCCGGATATGTTGGCAGTAAATACGGTCGTCGGACTATCGAACACGTAAGTACCTCGTACTACGTTTATACCGATTTACAAGACAAGGTTGGCTTCTAGCAAAAGCGCCATGCCTACCCAATTCTCCAGAAATATTCTTACAGGAATATATAGATCTGTATCAAGCGTAGTATACCGTAGTATGCGTATATCAGCCCAGTATCGGATAGTCACGTGCTAGGGCTGGGGCTGGATAAGTGTCTGCCCCGACCGAAGCACATGTCGGATGTCTGGTAACTAGTCTCTATAATCGGATATACATGACCTTGTCATAATATCCCGATGGCGGGCCAGCACTTAAGAGCACTAATACCGTATCCTACGTGACATCATCTCCACTATAACTGGAGTGATACTTCCGTCTTGACATCACACCCAATACACTACGACTCTCTGATAACCCAGAAGTGGGTACACAGAACCGGTTAAAGCCCTCTACCACCAAGACCAAAGTCTACCGATTATCGCAAGTATTAGCGATGTAAGTCTCAGGTTAAGAGTATACACACCTACCTTGATTTCGGCCTCCCATAGACACATAGTCATAATACCAATGGGATTTCGAGGGGTCTATCCAGAGCGAAGCTGTTTCCCGTACCATCGGTGAAACACGACCTCCTATCGCACTTGCATAAGTAGCTGATACTTATTATATGATGACAATATGCCGTTGTGCCCTCACAACGCACACAAGTGCAATACTAGCCTATTCCGTATTATCCGATGTCCAGTCTCGATAATACTCCGGCTAGGGATATTTAATGATTAAACCTTCGGGGACTGATACTGTCTCATATCATTCTCAGTCCAGGAACTAATCATAGGACCTCTCTTCATTATATATCTATGGTGATCTAATCACAAATGATGAGAGTGCAATTTCCTTGTCACATAGTTAATTTGCAAACAACACAATGATCTGTGCAAATAGTGACGCTATGGGTCATTTGTCCAACAAAAGATAGTGCCGTTTACTCAAGCGGTACGTGGAGTTGTGTCCCGAGTACAGATCATATTACCGTCCATTCGGAATCGGCTATGAAATTTATGTCCGGGTTTCCATCCGATATACCGCGAGAGTTAACACATTTCTCATCATCCATACCCACAACACACATCATACATAAACAGGATTCAACGAATAAGTAAAATATAATCAAAATAAATAACAAAAATCACGTAGAGATGGGTTGAAAAGTACCCTCAAGTCTAACCTTTTAAGCCGTCTCTCGGACTCACGTTTCACGAAGATCGGAAGGGGTAAGCTCCGCAACTTTTCTGGTTCACTGGTTCAGCGTCCTAGCTCACTGCTTTGCTGTTTTGCTTGCGGTTCGAACTCCGTTCTGCTCTGTTCAGCCTCTGTCTGTTGGCTCACTGCTCGGGCCATGTTTTAACGTTTTCAATGAACTGTTCCAAGTTTGCGTGGATTCTTAGTGCAGTGTGGTGATTATTTTTAAAATTATCTATGCAGTTTTTATGTTACTGTTTTTAAGGTTTCTTAGGGACTGTTTTAAGAGGATTGGGCTGCTGTTTTAAGGTGATTCAGGGGCTGTGTTTTGAGTGTTTGTTAGGGGGTGGTTAGTGGTGTTAAGGCTGTATGGGGGGATGTGTTCTAGGTGTAGGAGGGGAGTGTTTTGATTTGGCTAAGGAGGGTTATTGCTGTGGTGGTCTCGGTTATGGTGGAGGATTGAGGCTCTTGTTGTCTGCTATGGAGGAGGTGGTTAAGGCTCTTTGTTCTCTTTTTTGTGTATATGTGAAGTGTCTTGGGCGTGTATTAGAGAGAGTGTTGGGCGTGAATTCTATGTGTCAAGGAGAGGATGGCTTTGGTTAGGGGTTGTTTTTATATAGAAGATGTTAGGGTTTCTTCTTGTCTCACAAGGAAAGGATTTGGTATTCAATTAGGATTTCCAAGAAAAGTAAACAAGATTGAGGGGGGACAAAATATTTGAAATAGGAAGTTGTAATATTTAATTGTGTTGGTTTAGAATACAATATTTAGATTGGTAATATCTTATGAGATTAGGAATGAATATTGATAGCTTAAATTGGTTAAGATTGATTTTAATTAGGCATATCTTCTTTTTAATTTTAGTTTAAGTTTGGTAAATGTTTTATTTAATTGGTAAATGTTTAAATATTTTATTTAATGTTTAATATTTAAATATATTTATTTATTTAATTTGGGATGTGTTTTATGGGCTTTGGGGAGCTAAATGGGCTGGGGTGTGAGGCTAGCAGCAAAACCAGAATTACCGACACCGTTCGAACGTTTCATCGAATGCGACACGAACGCCCGCAATCTGTTTGACGTTCGAACGCAGTAACGAACACAACACTAACGAAGACAGTGAGCTTGTTTATTCTGAATTTCCCCTTCCGATATCAGTTCCCGCGGCTTCCATGACTCAAAAGGTAGTGCCTCCAAATGAGACTCATCATCGGGTTTCACATGCAAAAATACAATGCCTACAGTCGCCCCCACTTTGATGGGGCTTGTGCAGTGTGTGACAGTGACAGTCCTATCAAAGTCTATGCAATGCATTTTTCACTTACCTGGCTAGCTAGCTGTCTTGAGCTGAGCTGATACTGCAGTGGACCTCGATCCTGAGACGCATCTCGATACTGCTGATGATGTGGGCCTCGCCTGCAAAATGATGTGATGTGGAGCCTCGCTCCTCAATCGATATGGGATTCGCCCCAAGCTGATATATGTAATGTGGAGCCTCGCTCCTCAGCCGATATGGGCTTCACCCCCAAGCTGATATGATGTGATGTGGAGCCTCGCTCCTCAGCCGATATGGGCTTCACCCCCAAGCTGATATCATGTGATGTGGAGCCTCGCTCCTCAGCCGATATGGGCTTCGCCCCCAAGCTGATATGATGTGATGTAGAGCCTCGCTCCTCAGCCGATATAGGCTTCGCCCCCAAGCTGATATAATGTGATGTGGAGCCTCGCTCCTCAGCGATATGGGCTCGCCCCCAAGCTGATATCATGTGTGATGTGGAGCCTCGCTCTTCAGCCGATATGGGCTTCGCCCCCAAGCTGATATGATGTGATGTGGAGCCTCGCTCCTCAGCCGATATGGGCTTCGCCCCCAGCTGATATCATGTGATGTGTGGAGCCTCGCTCCTCAGCCGATAGGGGCTTCGCCCCCAAGCTGATATAATGTGATGTGGAGCCTCGTTCCTCAGCCGATATGGGCTTCGCCCTCAAGCTGATATGATGTGAGGCTTATTGCTCGCTCTTTTCCGTCTTCAACACCATGTTTACACAAAACAGAACAAGCACAAAAATATGCCATATAGGTTACTTGTATGCATGTATGCAGGAGTTTTCTTATTCTGTTGGGTTAGGTCTTCCACTGGCGACCAAGTCTTCTTAGGCAAAGTACAGCTTCAACCTGTCACATTGATTGGTTCTGTGAATTCATTTCCCTCGAGGTCTGACAACTTCACTGCTCCATTTCCCATGACTTTCTGAACGATGTAAGGTCCTTCCCATTTGGCCTGAATTTCCCTCTCGGATCTGTCGTCGACGGCCTCGACTGCTTAAGTACCAAATCACCCTTTCTGATCTTTGTGGGACGTACTTTCTTGTTGAAGGCCCGGGCTAGTCTCTTCTGATACAACTGCATGTGATGTAAGGCTCTTATTCCTTTTCTCGTCCAAAAGTACTAACTGATCAAATCTCTGTGCGGCCCATTCTGACTCAGGTAACTCTGTCTCTGCTAATACCCTCATAGACTGTATTTCCATTTCCACCGGCAGTACCGCCTCCATCCATCCCGTACACTAAAGAGTAAGGTGTTGCACCCGTTGCTGTTCTGACTGACGTTCTGTACCCCCACAAGGCATACGGTAGTCTCTCAGCCCAATCCCTGCAGTTCTCTGTCATCTTAGCCAGAATTGTCTTTACAGTCTTGTTGGCTGCCTCAACTGCCCCATTCGCTTGTGGCCTGTAAGGTGATGACTTATGATGGCCTATCCCGTACCTTTGTAGCATTGCCTTTGTCTCTCCTTGAAACTGTACCCCATTGTCCGTGACCACGTGGTGCGGCATACCATACCGACAAATGAGGTTCCGTGCTATGAACTTGGCCATCTGTTTTGCTGTAACGTTCCGGAACGACTCAGCTTCTACCCATTTTGAGAAGTAATCCACTGCTACTACTATGAAGCGATGCCCATTAGATGCATTCGGTCGAATTTCCCCGATCATGTGTCAATCCCCCATGCTGAGAACGGCCATGGCTCTGACAGCCCGTGCAACTCTGTATGTGGCAGATGACTCAGATTGCCATGTATCTGACAGTCGTGACAGTGCTTTACCATCCTTGCGCAGTCTGTCTCCATAGTCGACCAATAAAACCCCTGTCTCACTATCTTGCGGGACAAGTTCAACCCATTCATGTGCGGACCACATACCCCGGCATGTACCTCTTCCATCACTTTCTGAGCTTCTTCTTTTCTCAAACATTTCAACTGAATGCCGTTTGCTTGCCTTTTGTACAGTTCCCTTTTAAGATTACATACTGGGAAGCCAACTTCTGAATGGCTATTCTGTCTTTTCTGCCTGCCCCTTCCGGGAGTTCACCATATTCCAGATACCTCTGGATGTCATAATACCAAGGTTTTCCATCGTCGACCTCAACTCCCAGAATTCTTTCTATCTCATAAACAGGTCTGCTCGCTGTTGTCAGTATCAACGGTCTCATCACTAACTTTTCTGGATTTTCCCAAGTTGCTGCAAGTGTAGCCAATGCATCTGCCATCTGATTCTCTTCTCTCGGTAAGTGCTGA
The DNA here is from genome assembly GCA_019454045.1 of Zanthoxylum bungeanum. Taxonomy (NCBI): domain Eukaryota; kingdom Viridiplantae; phylum Streptophyta; class Magnoliopsida; order Sapindales; family Rutaceae; genus Zanthoxylum; species Zanthoxylum bungeanum. Next base: position 55,710 of record SKCR01044170.1, read on the forward strand.
AACTTACACTCGGGGATAACCTGTGCCAACTTTCTGAGGTGAAAAAGGTAAGGTTTCAACCGTTCTTCTTTCAATTCCCATTCTCCTCGCATCTGCTGGACTACCAACATAGAATCTCCGTAGACTTCCACACTCCCGGCCTTCAAGGCTATCAATGCTGTCAAACCAAAAGCACATGCTTCATACTCGGCCATGTTATTAGTCACTCTGAATGTCAACCTCTTGGCTAAAGGCAAAGTCTCCCCTTCGGGGGTCACTATCACGATTCCAATTCCAGCTCCCTTGTAATTCACTGCTCCGTCGAAATACATCTTCCATCTCTGAACTGTTATTGCTTGGATCTCTTCATCTGGAAATTCAAACTTATACTGATCCCCCTCAACAGGTTGCATTGCCAGAAACTCCGCTACTACTGCTCGCCCTTTGATCACTTTGGAGGTGAGATATTCAATGTCAAACTCTGTCAGCAATACCAACCATCTGCCCAACTTTCCCACTAGTGAAGGCACCGAATGAAGATACTTCAGAGGATTCTCCTTTGCCACTACCTGGATCTTGTATGACTGGAAGTAATGCCGCAATTTTCTGGAAGCCCATACCACTGCAAGACAGATCTTCTCAACTTCTTGATACCGAGCCTCATACGGGAGCATCTTCTTACTCAGATAATAGACTGCATGTTCTACCCCTGTCTCATCTGCCTGTACCATCATTGCCCCCAGTGCTTCTGATTCTATAGCCAAATACAATATCAAAGGTCTGCCCGGCCTCGGAGGTTTCAATACAGGAGGCTTTACCAAGTACTCTCTGATCTTGTCGAAGGCTGTCTGACACCGTTCATTCCATCTCACTGGCTGATCTTTTCTCAACAGTTTGAAGATAGGCTCACATACTGATGTCAACTTGGCGATGAACCGACTGATGTACTGAATCTTTCCCAAGAATGCTCTGACTTTTTTCTCTGTCTTCGGTGCAGGCATTTCTGTGATTGCCTTGATCTTCTCGGAGTCTACCTCTATTCCGCCCATTCCCACTGTATGACCAAGCAATTTCCCTGATGTCACCCCAAACACACATTTCTTGGGATTTAGCCGCAGGTTATATCTGTCAACTCTCTGAAGGAACCTTTCCAGTGCTTCAATATGCCCAACTCTTGTCTCTGATTTCACCATCATGTCATCCACATACACCTCAATCTCTTTGTGCATTAAGTCGTGGAAAAGTGTGGTGGCCATCCGCTGATAGGTAGCCCCCGCATTCTTAAGCCCAAACGGCATAACCTTGTAACAATAAGTACCCCACTCGGTAACAAATGCAGTCTTGTGTTTATCTTCCTCAGCCATGAGAACCTGATTGTAACCTGAAAATCCATCTGCAAATGAATACATAGCAGATAAAGCCGCACTATCAACCAGAACATCTATATGCGGCAGAGGAAAATCATCTTTCGGACAAGCCTTGTTGAGATCTCTGTAGTCTACACACATTCTGACCTTCCCATCTTTCTTTGGTACCGGCACTATATTAGCCAACCACTCTGGATATTTTACTACTTCCAGGAACCCCACATCTATCTGTTTCTTAACTTCCTCTCTGACTTTCTCAGCCCATTCTGGTCTCATCCGTCGGAGTTTCTGTTTTATTGGCCTCATATTCGGATAAGTTGGTATCGTGTGCTGGGCAATGTTTCTGTCTACCCCAGGCATGTCCTCATAGGACCAAGCAAACACTTTGGCATATCTGACCAACACTTCTTCTAGTTTCTCCCTCTCTTCGGAGGTTACTTCTTCACTTGCAATCAGAATTTCCTTGGGGTTCTCAAGTGTACCCAAGTTAAATGCAGTAGTTCTGGCTGAACTGATATCAAATATGCTTGATTCGTGCAGAGCAAATGGAAATGACTCAGGCAAGTAAGCAAAAGAAATGTCTTTATTATTGGATAATGCGGAAGTACATTCAAACAAATCAGGAAGATAAATGTCTTCATCATCTATAGACACTTCTTCCTCTGCAATCAGATCTTCCTCAGGCTTTTCGTCCTCTCCCAGAGTCAGGCTTTCCAACTTCATCAATTCTTCTTCCCAATTCTCTGCTTCCACAGCTTCTTTAACCAGCGGCTTCTCACCCAACAAATCCTGGAAGATCTCAAATCCCGGTACCACAATTCCATTAACTTCCACAGGTTCAGGCTCCCCTTGATATCCTGAAGCTTTCACAAAACATTCCATCAGTTTCAGGCCCTTTTTCTTGACCTTTGGCTTTTCTTCATCAGACTTATACCCCAAACCTTTCCGAGTGGTCTGTCCTCTGAAATCTGGCAATTTTGAACCTTCACCCGGTTCAAATTTCATTTTCTCCATAATCCTAGCCACCCTAGGATCCACCCATTCCTCAAAAGTAGCTGACACCTGAAACCTTGTGAAAGGTTGTATCTCCAAGGCAGCCACGGCATTATCTACCTCAGCCCGGATAGTAACAACTTCTCCCTCATACGGGAACTTGATCATCTGATGCAAAGTGGAAGGCACGCCCCCAAGTTTGTGAAACCAAGGCCTTCCCAACAATAAGGCAAAAGTGGCTGGGATGTCCAGCACTGTGAACTCAACCTCATCTTCAATCGGTCCTACCTTGACCATAGCCACAAAGGTACCCTCAACTCCCCTTTTACTGTCATCATAAGCTTTAATAGTCATACTGGAGGGGTCCAAGTCTGTTGCTTTCATACCCAATTTTGCTAGAATTTTCAGCGGGCACACATTGATGGACGAACCGTCATCCACCATTACACATGAAGTTTTCTTGCCCCTCACTTCGGCCCTGATAAATAAAGGCCTATTATGATTCCTCCCCTCTGCTGGAAGTTCATCCTCAGAAAAAGATATCTGCAAAGCTTCTTTCTGAACTGACCCAACAAACATTGCAGGGTTGGCGTCTTCTGGTACCACAATTTTGCTCAAGGCCTCAACCATGGCCTGTCTATGCTCTCGGGATGCACATAACAGTTCCCAGATACTCACTTGTGCTCTAGTCTTCCTCAATTGCCTCAGCACTATATCCCCCTCAGTATTTTCTGCAGTCTCAACCACTTCTCTACCATCTGTCAAAACTCCTTTACCCTTCTCCGCCATATCATTGTAAAAGCGACCGCTACGCGTCATTCCCCTTACTTCTTCCTCATCACTGCTAGAGAAATCAAGCCAAAAATTTTTCCCCTGCTCTGCCTCATCTTCACTAGTACTATCCCAGATTCCAAGGCAAAAGGCTTGAGGGTGGAAGGATTTTAGGACAAGGTCTTCTGGGAGGCCAGAATTGATCATGTAGATTGGTGGGGGTACTACTGCTCGGTAATTGGGTAAGGGGTTTCTGTTTGTGTCTGGTTGTTCGGTTTCGGGGTCAGGTATCTTTTTGGAGTCAATGAGGTCTTGGATCTCGTGGCGCAGTCGGGCACAGTTGTCAGTGTCATGGCCCTTCTGCTGATGGAAATAACAGTAAAGGTTGAGATTGAAATGTGGTGGTGGTGGGTTTGGGATAGGTTTGGCTTCTAAAGGCTTTAAAAGCCCTTGCCTCTTCAGTTTCTCTAGCACTTTTGACAGGGGCCTTCCCAAGTTAGAAAACTGCCGGTTCCGGATAGCGGCAATCTCAGCAGAAACGGGCTTTGCTCCCGATGTTCCCCCAATGGGCCTCCTGTTCAGACCATAGAATTTTCTATTCTCGGCCTCTTCTTCCTCAATGTCCATGACAGTTTCCCTCAACTGCCGAAAATCAGTAATCATGGAGGTCATCCTCCTCAGCTTCCCATAGATGGAGGGCTTGGTGCCCTTGATGATCATTTTAATCTGGTCCTTCTCTGAGGGCCTAGTCTGCATTTTCAACAACTGACCCCTCCATCGGTCCACGTACTCCTTAAAACTCTCCTCCGATTTCTGCTTAACATTCTCCAGATCGCGGAGTGACAGATCGATCTCTAGGTCAGTGACATACTGCTTCAGGAAAGCATCAGCTAACTCCCTCCAATCTTCCTTCACTTTCTTCTCTAAACTGTGGTACCACACCACGGGAGCTCCTTCAAGCGACATCCCGAACATTTTCTGCACTTGGCGCTGAGATAAGCCAACTGAACTCATGACTGATACAAACTGTCGGAGATGCACCCTTGGATCCCCATTCCCGTTAAACTTAGCCATATCAGGCATCTTGAACTGTGCCGGCAACTGTTCCTCAAAAGTCAGTGTGTCATAATCCAGCAAATCCTCATTCTTACCCCTCATCTTGCGGGTAACCGACTCAACCTGATCCCGGAGTTTCTGTAACTCTGCCTGAGACCCAGATACTCTGCCTGCTGCATACTCTGCCATATCATCATCAAAAGCGGGGGTATCATCCCCCAATCTGTTCGGAGATTCCTCTTGCCTCACATCCCCAGAATTAACCCCGGCACGAGACCCAGCTATACCAGCCATAGCAGTAGTCAAAGCCTGCAACTGTTCAGTGATCTTGGCGAGACCGTTCTCTAACTGATCCATACGGGACACCTCATTATCGGATTCACTCATACTTGTTCTTTTAGTGAGTCTGGTTCCTTCCCTAACCCAAACGGTATCTATGGTGTCTTTTTTAAGACACAGAGGATGTCAACAAGGTATATGTATGCATGATGTGCATAAGAAGTATATAACATATATCAAATAAAATTCTCAAACAAATCGGCCTATTATCATTTTAGAAGCTTTTGGGACAACTGTCATAAGAGTGAACCCGTCCCAGTTTAAATGGCCCAACGAGTTCATGTCTTATGGCAAAGAGCCCAACTAAATCCAAATGATAATATTCCGAACACAATCATAAAATGGCCCATTGTTATTTAGAAGCCTTTTGGCCCAATCGTCATAAGATGTGTTCTTGTCCCAGTTTAAATGGCCCAACAAGCCCATATCCCATGATAAATGGTCCAAATGGATCCAAACAACGATGTTCCCAAACACAAGCATAAAAGAAAGATGATGCAAACATGACATAATAATTTTTACAAAGTGGCCCATCAACATTTCAGAAGCTTTTGGCCTAATAGTCATAAGGTGTGAACTTGCCCCAGTTTAAATGGCCCAGCAAGCCCGCATTTCTGACAATAGTCCAACTGCATCCAAATGAGGATGGTCCACAAGCACATATTCAAGGAAATAATTGTTACTTTAGCCAACCCGGTCTATGGGTGGGTTAGCAAGAGTATAGACAAAGGCTCTCACCGGCGAAGGATGGCCCACAACTAGGTCTCCCCACTCAAGGGTTCGAGCAACCAAGTGAGCGCACCCTTTTTTATACACTAAGGTACGTGCCAATGAGCTATGGTGTGTGACGGACTGTCAAATGGATTTCCCGTTGTAGATCCCCAGAGGGAAGGTGGAGCGAGGCTCACTTAAATACCCAAGCCTCTTAGGCTCTTATCGCTTGTTGTCAGGAATAAACAACGAGTCCTCCAAATTAGTCCATCACAATAGGCTACGAGTAGATGGCTATCTAGGTGCCTTCACAGCTTTTCCTTCTAGAAAGGTAGTGAATGAAGGAAGACACCAAACCATTACCTAGCCTCAAAATGCCTTTGATTAAACCCTCACTTTATCCACTATAGACACGGTCAATTAAAACATAAATCCAAACATCACAAGACAATATTCGGGGCCGATTCTCTATCCCCAGTGGAGTCGCCAGACTGTGGGAACACAGAAATCTGGGGCGACGCATGCTGTCCCGGGCTCGCGGCCCGTCGGGAGTACGGAGTAGCCACGGGGGACTAAACCGGAGAATAATGGAGTCGCCACCCGGTGTGAACCGGGAAAATGAGATTTAAGGCCGCACTCACCCCTCGCAAGGGAAGACCTCAAACCGTTGGGTTCGGAATGGTCCCTTACTTATGCCATTTGTAATGAAAGGATTTACATAATAATTTAATCAGGCTTAAGTAACACTTATTCCTAAGAATATCATGCTTCTATATTCATGGGTACAAAATAACACTCATACATACATTTCACATATATCTCATATCTAATAACACATGCCTAAAAATACCTCAAAGTAACAATGAACATACAACTTCATTCAGCATATCATATTCATGAAAACACAAGCATACATAATATCCGCACAAGCATACATGTGAGCACTTTTCCAAGTGATACGTGGAATTGTATCCCAAGTACAGACCGCATTACCGTCCATTCGGAATCGGCTACGGAATTTATGTCTGGGTTTCCATCCGATATATCACAAGAAAATAATACTCCAAAGTCATCATGGCATAGGCATATGAATCGTAATGCGTTAAATCAAGACTAAGGCAAACGACGCAACTAATGGAATAAACATGCTTTTCATTATTATGTGCACAAAGATAAGAATGACTATGTGTGGTTCCATAAAAAATCACCTAAGAAACAATATATACGTGGCATGTGATGAATATGTCTCAGTTCAGTGTGTTCGCGTTCGTGTAGCGTTCGTAAACGCGTTCGAACGGAAATGAAACAGAATGCTCACGTTCGTATGGCGTTTGTTAACGCGTTCGAACGGAAATGAAACAGAATGCTCACGTTCGTATGGCGTTTGTTAACGCGTTCGAACGAAAAAGTGAGACCTGATGCGATAATGCAAAATGTATGCGCGTTCGAGTTGCGTTCGTAAACGCGTTCGAACGGGAACAGACCTGATGCATGAAATGGGACGCAATACATAAACAACAAAATAAAGGGGCGCGGCGAAGTACTGCCGTAAAGGTGGCCTTTTGGGGCTCTTGGTCTCTCAAGAGAGGACCTTTAGACCAACATACTAAGCCCATGCGCGTCACATCACACATACAAAAATAGAGCCAATCATATCAAAACCAAGTATGCCCGATTGAACACATCTTACATCCAATCCGAACACACATCAACCGGCGCGGCAAAGCATCGTGGTAAAGGGTTTTAACCCCTCCCCATAAGGGATCTTTCATTCCACTTACTAAGCCCATGCGCTTGATTGAACCATGCATAAAAAGATAAAGTCAATAATATCAAACTAAGTATGCCCGATTGAACGTATCTTGCATCCAACCGAACACACATCAACCGGCGCGGCGAAGTAGTGTCACAAAGGTGGCCTTTTCGGCTCTTCGTCTCTCAAATAGAGGACCTTTGGACTAACTCACTAAGCCCATGCGCTTGATTGAATCATGCATAAATAAACAACATACAGAATTCAAGTGACGAAAAATAAACAAACCAAAGCAACACAAGGCAAAAGATAGTGCCGTTTACTCAAGCGGTACGTGGAGTTGTGTCCCGAGTACAGATCATATTACCGTCCATTCGGAATCGGCTATGAAATTTATGTCCGGGTTTCCATCCGATATACCGCGAGAGTTAACACATTTCTCATTCATCCCATACCCACAACACACATCATACATAAACAGGATTCAACGAATAAGTAAAATATAATCAAAATAAATAACAAAAATCACGTAGAGATGGGTGTGAAAAGTACCCTCAGGTCTAACCTTTTAAGCCGTCTCTCGGACTCGCGTTTCACGAAGATCGGAAGGGGTAAAGCTCCGCAACTTTTCTGGTTCACTGGTTCAGCGTCCTAGCTCACTGCTTTGCTGTTTTGCTTGCGGTTCGAACTCCGTTCTGCTCCTGTTCGGCCTCTGTCTTGCTGCTCACTGCTCGGGCCACCTGTTTTAACGTTTTCAATGAACTGTTCCAAGTTTGCGTGGGTTCTTAGTGCAGTTGTGTGTGATTATTTTTAAGATTATCTATGCAGTTTTTTATGTTACTGTTTTTAAGGTTTTTTAGGGACTGTTTTAAGAGGATTTGGGCTGCTGTTTAGGTGATTCAGGGGCTGTTTTTGAGTGTTTGTTAGGGGGTGTTTTTGTGTGTTTAGTGGTTGTAAGGGCTGTATGGGGGATGTGTTCTCGGTGCAGGAGGGGAGTGTTTTGATTTGGCTAAGGAGGGTTATTGCTTGTGGTGGTCTCGGTTATGGTGGAGGATTGAGGCTCTTGTTGTCTCGGCTATGGAGGAGGTGGTTAGGGCTCTTTGTTCTCTTTTTTGTGTATATGTGAAGTGTCTTGGGCGTGTATTAGAGAGAGTTTGGGCGTGAATTCTATGTGTCAAGGAGAGGATGGCTTTGGTTAGGGGTTGTTTATATAGAAGATGTCTAGGGTTTTCTTTTCTCACAAGGAAAGAGTTTGGTATTCAATTAGGATCCTAAGAAAGGTATACACAAGATTGAGGGGGGACAAAATATTTTAAATTAGGAAGTTGTAATATTTAATTTGTGTTTGTTTAGGAATACAAATATTAGATTGGTAATTATCTATTAGATTAGGATGATTATATTTGATTATAAATTGGTTAAGATTGATTTTAATTAGGCATATCTTCTTTTTAATTTTAGTTTAAGTTTGGTAAATGTTTTATTTAATTGGGTAAATGGTTTAAATATTTTATTTAATGTTTAATATTTAAATTAATATTTATTTATTTAATTTGGGATGTGTTTTATGGGCTTTGGGGAGCTAAATGGGCTGGGGGTGAGGCTAGCAGCAAAACCAGAATTACCGACACACCGACACCGTTCGAACGCTTCCTCGAACGCGACACGAACGCCCGCAATCTGTTTGACGTTCGAACGAAGTAACGAACGCAGCACTAACGAAGACAGTGAGCTTGTTTATTCTGAATTTCCCCTTCCGATATCCGTTTCCCGCGGCTTCCGTGACTCAAAAGGTAGTGCCTCCAAATGAGACTCATCATCGGGTTTCACATGCAAAAATGCACAATGATAACCGTAATTAGTACATAAGTTGAAGATATGCGTCGGAACCAGATTAAGCTTCTCATTTTCACTAACTATTATCACTACATGGCATATTTATGCTTGAGACATGACATAATTCAATGTGTATGTGCGACGAACCCTAAGGTGGCATTTAACATCCTAGGATAAATTAAGAATGGCGAAAACTGATCCTGATAAAGGGTACTTGTCGCAATGCCATATGTTCAAAGTCGTGACTCTACTTCAGTCAATACCTTAAGGCATAGGCATCTTCTTGTTACACATCGCGATGCCAAGTTTTATGCATCGTGACTCCTACATAATTAGATCCGAGGTAGAGAGCACCCTCATGATTCGCGTCGTGACGACAAGTATTGAACATCCTGACGTCCACAAAACCTGACCCAATAGAGAGAGCATTCATATGTTCGGCATTGCAATGCTAACCCGATTTCAGGGCCAATACCAGTTCTTCATTGTCACTGCCCAAAGCAATTCCAACACTACCATCACACTAACGCCTTCACATGAGCACTTCTCTAACTACTACATGTCTAAAACATCATCAATCACAAAGCATAATTTCCCAACACATCCATATAATTGAACAAATGCTCTATTTTTTACAATCTTTTATTATCCACTCCCGAATAAATTAAACTCATATTTTATCAACTTCTAGTGAATGAACCCCAATAAATATGATCAAAACATCAAAAACAATATCCCCCCCCCCAACAAGCTATGAAATTTGGTTCTAATGTCCATTTTACACATTGACATTATTTCAACTAAGACTTAGGAACAACTCACTCTAAACAATTTGGAATTTCATCACCTAAAATATGGAATTTCCATATCTATACAGAACCGAAATTAATCTACTTTTATGCAATAAATCCAACTTATGCACATATCATAATTTTCATCACTTAAAATTTGGAATTTCCAAATCTATACAAAAATCGAAATTAATCAATTTTTATGCAATAAATCCAATTTTCACAAGATTAATCAAATTAATCTTACACCAATTAAGTCCCACAATCATGAAATATCTCTAGAAAAATTCGAGGTTCTTTCAGTGGCTCAATAACTCTAGAATGGCAACTAAGTTGTCCAACAACAAATTGAACTCAAATTACCTTAATCTAGTTCAAATCTTACTTACACATGCATCTAGCCACTTAATCCATTATCCAAATCAAAAAGCCCAAAAATAGAATGGAAAAGAATCTATACATCTCATGCTCTTAACAAGAACAACAAGAAACAACTTTCTAAAACAAAGAAGACATAAAAATTACCTTTAATTTACCTATTCTTCTATGAAATTTGTTCTTACTTTGATACTTCTACCTTCATTCTCACTTTTTTTTCTTGCATTTTTTAATGAATGAAAGAAGCTAGGTTTTTGGTCAAACCAAGCACACTTGAGAAAGGAAACAATTTCACTTATTATACAATATCTGAAGTTCTGGTGTTTTATGTCTCGGTCTTCTTATTCGAAGGGTTTTATCTTTTAAATGTCTCTTACCCTACTTTATAGGATACTATACTACACCTCGAATTCACTTATTTTTGGGATTATCATCGAGGCTAACATTGAGGTCCATGATTACTGTTGTTGTCTAACGAGAGTATGGAGGGTGGGTTTGATCCTTAGGCTTTTTCGGTTGTGGTGGTCTCACTAGCAATGTGTGCTGTAGTTGCACATGTCGATTATTTATAATCCTAGGATTTCCTAATTTACATAACTTATATTGGGCTCCCACACTAAGGTACAACTGTTGGGATTTATTTGAATCACTTCCTTTAACGTTACTCCTGATTTATTTCTGACTGTTAGTCATACTATCCTTTAATGAGAACTTCCTTAAGTTTCCTACTCTCTCAAAATCCTACCATACTCTTTCTGTTATTATTCCTTTTGAAGTTTGCTCTATTACTTAAATTTTCTACTTATCTCATTTTCTTAAACCTCTTAAGTCATTAATTCTCCGGAAGTTCCATATTTTTACGACAAGTTGTGGTATTACTAATGTACCTTTGGTTTGGGTATTGCTCTCTCTGGTTCCTTACTCTTTTGAGCCTTTACTTCCTTGAAGGCTTTCAGTTCTACAATAAGATAGGTTATCCCTTCTAGATTTAACTAGGCTTACTGTGAATTCAAATTACTCTATCTCAAGTAAAATATTACTATCTTAGAATTATTACCTAGGTTCTCTTAAATTTCTTGATTTGACTATCTTGATGTCTCATGATTTGTCTGTCTCGTTAGATATTCTCCATTACTTGTACAAATCCTTTTTGGGCTCTAAGTTTATGGGTGAATATATACCTTCCATAGAGATCTGAGAATACACATTACTCTTAATTGTTTAAACTCAGTGATGGTCTGGTTAGATTTCTATATCCTTACTAGAGTAGGACTACTGGAGAGAAGAATTATCATTCGTTCTGCTGGGGTCGGTATCGACGTCTCCATGCCTTAGGGTTCCACACATTTTATCAACTATTCGGAGGTCTCCACTTAAGTTACTGTCTTTAAGCTATGTTATTTGTGCTACTATTTGTACTGAACTTCCTTATTATTTCCTGCATCCTTCTATATTATTTATTTCCATAACCTATCTCTTGGCTCTAAACTGTGCTACTGAGGCTTGTGGTGGTTCATTCTTATTGGCTAATTTCTAGATCTATGCTCTTGCTATAGGCTACAGCTATGAAATTTAATCTTATTGTCTGTGCTGGTACTTTCGTTGACTCTTAAGTGTCTCAAATCTAATGAGCATGTTTCTTACGTTCGTATGGGTTTCTACTAGTACTGCAAGTCTTGTGCTGACTAACATAGATTCTGAATTATGATGGGTTCTCTTCTTTCTAACTTTAGAAACTTTCTTGGACCTTTTCTGGGTGATCTATCTTTCAGTGTTTGTTGCCTCTGTCTCAAACTATAGCATTATGGGTACCGAACTTTCTTACTGTTATCTCTATCTATACTGGTAAAAGATGGAACAATAATTTTATATCTCCACGGATGTCGATGTTCTTGTTCTGGTATTTTATGTCCTGGTAAATTCTATTACTCATGTAAGGATAGGTATGAGATAGACTCCGTCAGGATAGTTTCTTTAACCAGTATTACTAAAGGATTAGGATTTGAGTAGGTCAGGGATCCATACCGGATTCCTTGTTTAAGACAACTGACCATTTTTCCCAACGACAGTCATTTTATTTATTTACGAGCCTGGATTTGGGTGTCTTGAATCTCTATGCATTTTTTGGTATCTCCAGTCTATTAGGAGTTTCCACAACCAAATAAGATTTCTTGCTTCTTTAATCTTTCTAACGATCCTTCGTTATTCATGGAGCTTGCTATCTATACGAGGTACTCAAAGCTATCAGATCTACTTGAAATAATTTTATGAGGAGAGAATGAATCTTACTCGGGTCTACTTGATATTTTATTCTTGCTCAGGCTTGCTATATTCCTCGTACTACTTTAAGTTCTGGAATTTTCTCTCTATTTTCTCATTATGTATCTCTACCTCTAATTGTCTCTTGTTGCTTTAAGAATTTTTACATCATTTCTTACTTTTCTTATAACTTTCTCTTTTTAATCCTTTGGATGAATATTATTGAGACTTTACAATCTATTTTCATAATTCTTCCTGAATTTATGATAATAAACCAAGATGACTACAGAAGGATTCTCAACTAGGACAAGGATTATAGTCACTTTCATCTGGAAGAATAAGACTTGAGGACGTACTTGAGGATCAAATACTGGAGAGGTAGTGCCTCGCATATGGGCATCTCGGGCATACTACGTATACAAGACCCCGACACTCTACCCAATACAGTCACTGACTCCCTAGACCATGTTCTAATACCAACTTTGTAACATCCCCCACTTGGAGATGCTACCGACAGGGAATAGGCTGACATATCCCCTGAGCCTCTAACTTTATGACTGTAAATGTAACTACTAATCCATTCTCAAATTCAACGCCATACACAAGGGCCATTGCCCAACTCTAAAACATAAGATGAATTCTATACTCATAACGGTATTCACAATAATGCTTCACTTTACAACTTTGTTAATAGACACATTTAACAAATTACAATGTCTTATGCACTACTAACAACTGCATGCAACTTTACTTTGACTCGGACTGTACAAAACTTCTTAATCAACCTGGTGGTCCCAAACACCCTAGTGACTGCCATTAATATCCATCCTCTCGAGCTCGACTCCAATTAACTTATAAAATAAAAACACTAGGAGTGGGGAGGTTAGATTGTTTGAACAACCTAGTGAGTGGACAGTTTAAAACAGAAATTGAAATACTTTATGAAACATTCATTTTTCTGAAATGAAAATCCTCTCTAGGAAAACCGATCTTTTCTGAAAAATCTTTCTTATTTGAAAACACATCTCTTTCTGTGAAAACTCTTCTTGAAATCCTTTCTGTCTGTAAAACTCTGAGATTCTCATAAAATTGTTTCTCTTGAAAACTCTTTCATAAAACTATCTTTTCAGAAAAAAAAAAACATATCTCTTAGAATCTATAGAAATCCTCACATATGAAGGCGTTACGTATCGTCATTTCCCTATACGCCTAACTATTGGTCTTGGGGAATTACGTCTCGCCGTCCCCTAAGCCAATGAACTAGAGCCAGGTGTGTAAATCTATGCAATTAGGGCGTTACATATCACTGTCCCCTAATACATGCCATCACCTTGTCCCTGAATCTAGGATCTAAGGGCATCTACCATCCCTAGTCCTGAACTACCATTTAGTGGCTTTACATATCATCGTCCCATAGTCTTGATCTACATGTGTACATGTTTATAACCATCAATTCCAATAACCGTTAATTCCATAAGTCACATCTGAGGTGGGTTTTTCCCTCATGCCTCCAAAAATCACAAACTCATGCTTTTAAACTAAAATTTTATCAAAACGTTCTCATTTATGAAATAACTAGAAATCATCTTGGCTAACGCCCGAATGCATTTAAAAATAACTCTCGAATAAAAAATAAATAAGTAAATCTCAACTTTGAAAAGAAAAAGTCCACTCACTGATTTGGAATCTGGCTGATACTACTTCACTTCATCAAAGAGAATTACGGTTCCTGCCGATAATCTATAATCGATAACCTTAATTAGTACATAAGTTGAGAGATATGCTTCGGAACCAGATTAAGCTTCTCATTTCACTAACTATTATCACTACATGGCATATTATGCTTGTGACATGACATAATGCGTGTTATGTGCCGATACGAAACCCTAAGGGTGGCCTTTAACATCCTAGGATTAAATTGGAATGGCTAAAACTGATCCTGAGAAAAAGGTACGTGTCGCAATGCCAGATGTTGTGCGTCACGACTCCCACTCGGCCATACCTAAGGCAGAGGCATCTTCTTGTTACACATTACGACGCCAAGTTTTATGCATCGTGACTCCCACATGATTAGACCCGAAGTAGAGAGCACACTCATGATCCGCATCGTGATGCCAAGTATTGAATGTCGCGACATCCATAAAACCTGACCCAAGGCAGAGAGCATTCATATATTCGGCGTCGCGACGCTAACCCGATTCCAGGGCCAATATCAGTTCTCCATTGTCATTGCCCAAAGCAATTCCAACACTACCATCACACTAACGCCTTCACATGAGCACTTCTCTAACTACTACATGTTTAGAACATCATCAATCACAAAGCATAATTTCCCAACACATCCATATAATTGAACAAAGGCTATAGTTTTTACAATCTTTGAGTTATCAACACCCGAATAAATTAAAATCATATTTTATCATCTTCTAGTGCATAAACCCCAATAAATTATCATCAAAACATCAAAAATAATCTCCCCCCCCCCATCAAGCTATAACATTCGGTCCTAATATCCATTATACACATTGACATTATTTCAACTAAAACTTATGAACAATTCACTCTAAAGAATTTGGAATTTCATCATCTAATATATGGAATTTCCATATCTATACAGGAACCAAAATTAATTTACTTTTATGCAATAAATCCAACTTACACACATATCATAATTTTCATCACTTAAAATCTGGAATTTTCAAATCTATACAAGAACCTAAATTATTCTATTTTTATGCAAGAAATACAATTTTCACAAGATTAATCAAATTAATCTAGCACCAATTAAGTCCCACAATCATGAAATATCTCTAGAAAAATTCTAGGTTCTTTCAGTGGTTCAATAACTCTAGAATGGCAACTAAGTTGTCTAACAACAAATTGAACTCAAATTACCTTAATCTAGTTCAAAGTTTACTTACACATGCATCTAGCCACTTAATCTATCATCCAAATCAAAAATCCCCAAAAATAGAATGGAAAAGAATCTATACATCTCATGCTTTTAACAAGAACAACAATAAACAACTTTCCAAAAAAACAAAAAAAAAGAGACATAAAAATTACGTTTAATTTTCCTTGTCTTCTATGAAATTTGTTCTTACTTTGATTCTTCTACCTTCATTCTCACTTTTTTGCATTTTTGAATGAATGAAAGAAGCTAGTTTTTGGTCAAACCAAGCACACTTGAGAAATGAAACAATTTCACTTTAAAAAAAAAAATTATATATATATATATAAAAGGGAGCCAATTGTTTAGGTTTTTTTTTTCAAATAATAATTCATTTTAATCAAATTAAAAAGACTTGGTAATTAACATGATACATGGCATCTCATTTAACTATATATTACAATAATATATATTAAATAAAATCCATATGTTTACACATGTGAGTCAAATAGCAAAAAGTCAATATTACATTGATAAAGACAATAGTTATTTTTCTTTACATGTGTCACCAATCAATTTATTAATTAATATGTATCTAATCCAATTATGTATCAAATACAAATACACATTAAAAAGACCAAAAAATTATCCCGACATGTGAAAATTCATTTACTGATTAAATGATTCGAATTAACAAATTTAATCTGATAAAATATTATGAATAATAGGTATTATTCATAAAGCGTTGTCCAAGTGATCAACAATTACACTTCATATTATCGGACTCTCTAAGTTCAAATTTATCCAAAAAGAAATCAAATTTCATATCCATAATTCACCCACTCGTAAATTATGACGACCACAGATAATCTCACTGAACTACACAAGTCGAGATCATCACATACGTATAACCCTCCGCCACGGGCTATCCATATTATACCAGGGACATAGATGGGAACGTCAAATCCATAAGGTATAATATAGTCGACTTACAAATT
The DNA here is from genome assembly GCA_019454045.1 of Zanthoxylum bungeanum. Classification (NCBI taxonomy): domain Eukaryota; kingdom Viridiplantae; phylum Streptophyta; class Magnoliopsida; order Sapindales; family Rutaceae; genus Zanthoxylum; species Zanthoxylum bungeanum. The sequence goes on from SKCR01044170.1 coordinate 71,831, forward strand.
TACGATCTCTAAATAACAATCAGAACTCATTTCCGCAGTGTACCATTGTTGGACAGTTATGACCAATAGCGTCACTTTTTGTACAGATCATGGTGTTGATGTACAAATTAACTATGTGACAAAGGAAATTGCTCTTTTATCATTTGTGATTAGATCACCAAGATGTATAAATGATAAAAGGTCCATATGATTAGTTCCTGGATTGAGATGATATGAGACAGTATCAATCCACGAAGGTTTAATCATTAAATATCCCTAGTCAGAGTATTATCGAGATTGGACATCAATAATGCATAAAAGACTAGTATTACACTTGTGCGCGTTGTGAGGGCATAACGGCATAGTTCTCATATATTTGGGTATATGATACTCATGCAAGTGTGGTAGAAGGTTGTGTTTTACAGTTGGTACGAAAAAACAGCTTCGCTCTGGATAGACCCCTCAGAATTCCATTGGTAGTATGACTGTGTGTCTATGGAAGTCTGAATCAGGGTAGATGTATTTGGTCTTAACCTGAGACTTGCACCTCTAATACTTGCGACAATCAATATACATTTGTTTTGGTCGTCAAGGGCTTTAACAGATTCTGTGTACACCTCTGCTGGGTATATTGAGAATCGTAGTGTGTTGGGTGTGATGTCAAGACGGAAGAATCACTCCAGTCATAGTGGAGATGATGGTCACGTAGGATACGGAACTGGTTCTCTTATGTACTGCAGTCATCGGGATAATATGACTAGGTCATGATTATCCGATTATAGAGACTAGTTTCCAGAGATCCGATATTTGCTTCGTACGGGGCAGAGACAATTTCAGCCCCAGACCTTGCACGTGACATCCGATACTGGATCGAAATACGCAATACTACGTATACTACGCCTGATATAGATCACATATTCCTGTAAGGATATTTCTGGAGAATTGGGTTGGCACGGCGCTTTGCTAGAATCCAACCTTGTCTTGTAAATCGGTATAAACGTAGTACTAGGTATGTACATGTTCGGATAGTCCGACGACCGTATTTACTGCCAACATATCTGGGGATCTCATGGGTCGCTCCCGAAGATTCACCGATGACGTATGACTCGCACTTTATTAATCTGGGATTAATTAGTAAAGAGAAAGAATTAATTTGGGATTAATTAAGGAGATATTTTATCTGGGATAAAATATCATTAAAAGAGAGATAACGATTAATTTGGAATTAATCGATAAAATAATATATTCGATATATTATACGAAATTGGATTTCAACACGGAATTAAAATTAGATTTTAATTCGGACGAACGAGTTAATTTAGAATTAATTCGTTAGCGATGTGAATAGTGATTTTGCTAGGCATAATTATTTAATTGCGTCGCAACGAAATATTCGTTAATTTGGAATTAGTGAACTCGAGCCCGATAGTGTTTGCGAGCGCATTCGCATTTCGTATTCCCGTGCGGCACGCAAGTCACATCAAGCGTCAAATCATTAGTCACATCAAGCGTCAAATCACATGTCACTTTGTGTGATGTGACAATTTGATTGATTGATTGATTGATGGTAGTTGTTGGCAAAGCTTTAATTGGTTTGACTTTTGAAAGCCAAAAATTATGTATATGATTTTTGGAAAATCAATTACCAATTACACAACACATAACACTCTCTCTCTTCCTTCTTCCTCCCTCCCTCACGCCCACAAGGGGCTATTTTTATTCTGGTTTTTGCTTACTACCGAGACCAAGGAGAAGCAAGTGATGATTTTTGTGGCAAAAATCAAGATTGCTAGCACACTATGGAGACATACATAGGTGATAGGGAACCCATTTGTGAGCTTGGAATCATCAAACAAAGCTTGTAGCTTGATGGATCATGCAATGGTCGAATCTTGGAGAGCCAAAACAGTGCACTGCCGAGCACTCAATGAGGGCCAAGAAAAGTTTTGTTCTTCGTCGCATCGCTCAACCGATCGATGTAAGTATTCTGCAACTTCCTCGATGTATTCACATGTTGTTTCTTGCTTGATAATCGATCCTCGGGACTTAGAGAAACCCAACAATGGTATCAGAGCGAGTTAAAAGCTTGAAACTTGATTTAGGGTTAAAATTGGGTAAAATATATTTGAGCATGATTTAATGAAATTGGATGATTGAGTATGCTTAAATGTAGTTTAATTGAAGTTTGATTGGATCAATTTCATGAAATATTGTTTGGAAAAATTTTGCCTAAAAATTTAGGCTTGGCCGAATTGATGATGCCCTAATTGTCTTAGTAATTTTTGTGTTTTTGATCATTGGATGAGTTGGAAAACAATTGGGTAATGTTGAATTGGATTTAATTGGATTGAATTCGAATCGGACATAAAAATCCCCACAAAGCCGAGACTTGAAGCATGTAAAATGGGTTTGATTTTTTATCAATTGTGTTGGACACTAATTGTAGTTAAAGAGCATGATTAATTAGGTTAATTGGTGTTTTGGAAATATTGATTTGGGTAATTAATTATGCTATACACTTTGGTTAATTAAATTTTGAAATTGGAATTTAATTATATTGGGCTAATTTTGGAAATTGGGCTTGAAATGTTGTAATTGGGTTTATTGGGCTTGGTTGTACCAAGATGGGTTTAGGCCTAATTGGTTGGATCCAATCGGGCCCAAAACCGTTTCCATAAAGTCCAAATGCGACTAATGGACCTTTAAAATTTTAATTGGGCCTAATGGGCCTAAATTGATTTCTAGGCTTATGGGGTTATTCTTTGATTGGGCTTTGGTTATTTGGGTTTGACCCAAGTTGACCAAAAGTCCATGCCTTAAGAAATTGATTGAAAGCCCATTGGACTTTAATTAAATAAACATTAGATGTTAATCGAGCTTTGAGACCCGTAACGATAAAATTTGGAATTTAAGTCGTAAAGGTTCGTTATTAAGGTGTAATATTTAATTTAGAATTAAATAGCGAATTAGTATTAAATACATATTAAATTGGATTTAATGTTGTAGTTTAATTTAATTCAAGAATTCGTACTTTGAGTACTTATTCGCAAAACGAGTTGGACTCGCGCAAAATCAAATCGTTGTTTGAACATTGGATGGTCATTAATTATCAGATTAACTAATTGGATTAGATTGATTGATAACATGCTTGTGTGAATACATGGTTACGATGCATGAATAATGTATATCGGATGGATATTAGATGGGTGGGGCATTTTTACAAATTGTTGTAATAAATTTGGAATTTATTAATTGGACCTGCGTGTCCAGCCTATTACCTCCTTACTCTATGTATTTCTCTTCTCACCTATTCCCCTAAATGTAAATGAGGTTTCTTTAGAAGTGTTATGTAATCGGGTAGAAGTAATACTTGTGCTAGAGGGAGAGAGGAAATAGAGAGATTTGTTCTAGGAACAATGTGTTAAGTATCCATCAGCATATCATTATTATTTATTTTATTTTACGCGCCTTATTATGTGTTTAGAATGCATGTTTAAGGGTGTATGATGATGAGACCTTAACAAAGATAATAAATTGGTTGCCAATTTGCACGCGAAAAACCCTCACAAAATATTAAGCGTTTTTCCTTCCATTGAGTGATTCTTACTCAAGATCCAAGACTGGCACTGGTTTGTTGGCCAAAGTCGGACCTTTGTCCATCGAGGATGTGTTTGAATCACGAGAGCTTTGTTCCATATTGGTGTCTTGTCCAAGTTGTGATTTGTTGGCCAAAGTCAATATCACTTCTTGTCCATCGACATTGATTACGAAGCTTTCCATGGTCAATGTGTTCCGCTTAACTGGGATCACTAAGTTTGTTGTGCCAAAGCCAAGGCTTAGTTGATTCAGAGGAAAAAGGTTAGGCATTATATTGGATATATTGGAATATATAAGATATATGTTCAAACTTGGATGTCCACCTACTGGATCTAGGAATTGGATGGGATCCAATTGATCTTAGAGATCTACCTTGTTAATTATCATACAATTTATTGGCCAAAGTCAAGATTGTGTGATATTTAACGGGATCCTAGCCCACTAGGAAACACGGTTTCCCGAGTACTCGACAGAGGGTTAGAGGCTCGCCGAAAAATAGTGGGAGGCAAGTATTAAATTTGTAATATTCGTTTAATTACTTGCCATACGCGCTCATTCAAATATTTTCATCATATAAATTAATATATTAGTTGGACTAATAATTAGTAGTTGTTATAAAACAGTTGGACTGTATTCAAACTATTCATTTATAGTTGATTATATAATTGGATTATAGTAATCAATATATTTGATTTAATTAATTATAGTTGATTTTATAATTGGATTATAGTAATCAATATAATTGAATTATCTATTAAATTATAGTTGATTAAATAGTTGGACTATAGTAATCATTATAATAAATAGTACCTGAAATCGTTGATTAAATGGTTGGACTATTAGAATCAAGATAAATTGAAAGATTAGCATTTAAAACATAAGCCTAGGGAAAATGTATTAAATGGTTTAATTTTCAAATTGGAATAAATTTCAGGATAGTCCTGAAAACTAATAAGTTACTTTATTGATAAAATAACATATTAGGCTTAAGCCCGGAGTTAAGCAAATAGTAGAACATAATCTTTTGAAGATTTATGTAATGATAACTTTAGTGCTTAATCCATTAAGCTTGCCAAATAGACTCCTTAATTTCTTAATCAGAACTAAGGATTCGATCATTAACTTATGATAATGAAATTGAAGGATCTTCAAAGATCTATTCTTAGATCTTAGAAATACTAAATTGCAATAGTAAACTCTTGGAGAGTTAATGGCTATACTCAAAGAGTCGAAGCCAAACTTTGCAATAAGGCAAGTAGCGCAAGGCGCACCTTACTTCGACATTCTAGAAGGCCAATGCTAGGTCAAAGGCTTCTGGAGTGTGAAAAGGGCAAAGGCAAAATCATAATTATCTTCTGGGAAGATAAATGACATATTCCAAAATGTCTGCCTAAATTGTGGCAAACGGAGACACGGAAGCATGACTGCCGTATGGACAAGGTAGACATGAAGGATTGAAGACGGTAAAAGGCTCCGACTTCAAATATGTTTGTCATAATATGATCACTACTAGTATTAAAATTGTATTTTAGATACTGAGTGTCGTACAAAAATATGTAATGGTGTGCAGAATCTGCTATGAGCAGGATACTGACTTCAGTTGAGATCAATCTGCGAATTGAGAATGGGACGAAAGTCGCTGTTTTAACCGTAGATACCTAAATTTAGGAACTACCATTCGGGTGTGTACTTAAATTAGGAAACTGTTAGAATGTAACTAGTTTGACTAGAAACATTATCTCTGTATCAGTGTTCAATCTGTTGCGGATATACCTTTATATTCTAGAACACTAAAGTGTTTTATTTTATAAAGATGATATTGAGATAAACACATTAGATGTGAATAACAGAATTTATATTTTGAATATAAATAAATCTCAAAAATATAATATGACAAACTAATAGCTCAAAACTGATTTGATCAGAAGAAACTTAAAAGTGGCATTGTTGTCTGGGACACAATTAAACAAGACTCGTATATCACACTTTCGAAG